>VDFB02004693.1:0-60629 GCA_007258455.2 Sequoia sempervirens | reverse complement strand
GTAGTTGGCTAGTACCAGGTGTCAACATCTAAGCCTAAAACTCAAAGCAGAACATTCTATCAAGAAAGATGCTAAAAAAGATGTTTCACGACGGAGGGGATTTTCAAATGGTGAAAAGTGCAAAAAATATTCTTAAGTCTGGAAACACTTCACTTTGTAACTTGGGAGACGCTTGCGCAATCAATG
This sequence comes from Sequoia sempervirens, assembly GCA_007258455.2. Taxonomy (NCBI): domain Eukaryota; kingdom Viridiplantae; phylum Streptophyta; class Pinopsida; order Cupressales; family Cupressaceae; genus Sequoia; species Sequoia sempervirens. Next base: position 60,443 of record VDFB02004693.1, on the reverse strand, counting down.
TGCAAATCAACCTTATAGTTTCCGTACACGTAAAAATGGTGAAATACAATCACACACACGCGTCAGCAGGAGTAATGCTTCTATGTGGTCAACTCAGCAGCCAACACGGGGTTCGCAAAGTGCGAAATAGAGGAAAACATCAAGTACAGAGCAAATCTGCGCCCCTGTAGCTCAGGGGCGCCCTTCAATTTGGAGGCTCAAATTTAATTGTTTCTGGTTGCAAATACATTCATTCGCTCCGGTTTTCAATCAGTTTTCCGACAAGCAATCAAGTGAGTCCATCCGACTTGCAGAACTCCGACAATCGAAGGCGGAAGCAAAAGTTGAGAGTTTACACATCACAGAGAGTCAAATTTGCAGTTTCTGTGCCCCTGTAGCCCAAGGGCGCCCTTGAATTAGACATGTCAGATGAATAAATTTGCAGATTCTGTTTACAGGGGATCTTTTCTAATTTAGCCCAGCTACACAATGCATTCGTTCGCAAGATCGTCAGATGTGCTGAGTGACTGTGGCAGTTGTTCCAACCCACACGTAAAATGGAGGGAAAATAAAAGTGAAAATATCAAATCAGACTCTATAGGCAAGGTGCCTACCTTTGGTCAACTATAAGGAGGTTTTAGCAACCGGCCATCTTCATACGAGACTTCGCGTAACTCTCCTATTATTCAATGAATCCAACCGTCAGTCCTCAAGGTTTGTCAAACACCCGTGAATGAGGAATCAGTGGAAAGTACTGAAGAATGAAAACAAACAGAAAAATGGCTAAGTATGGAATTTACATACTCCCTTGGAAAAGGCACCTTTCTATTGGAGGTCTTAGAAGTAGTTTTCTTGCTTCGTCACTTCCAGGAACATCTCTCTAAGTTGTTCTAGCTTCACGATGAGATCAATCACAAGGCACGGAAAGCAATCCAAATTAAATATGCTAACCAAATTTTTCGAAGAATTAACACAAGATAACCAGCAATAGATGATTGGATTAGCGTTAGCCCCAAATTAAAAATCTGAACTTGAAGGGAAGATACTGAACTTGAACTGAAGAAACTGAACTTGAATGGAAGAACTACTCAACGTCAAGAATGTGCACTCAAGATCCCACTGAGGGCGAGGTGCTAACATATGACGGAGTCTAAGAAATTGAAATTATAAACTATTAGGCGGATAACCAGCCATGAGAAACAATTCCACGCTACCACCAAACAGTGGGGGGAAAAGATTACAAAGTAAAGCAATTCATCCGCTGCGGCGGGCATCCACAATGCTGTGGGGATTCACCACTTTGAAGTGGGTATAAGAGAGTTACAAAACAGTTTGTCCACACTGGCGGTAAACCATCCAGGGGTAATTTAATGATAGAACAGAAAAGTAATTGCAGAACTAAAGATTGGTTGGATTAGTAATGCTTAATCTCAACCTTACAAGGTAAACTCTGCAAATTACAAATTACATTGATAAGGAATGAACCTTAGATATTAGCATGAACTTTTACAATGATATAACTCTCAAAAACTGAAGTAAATGATCATAAACTGGAAGTTGCAACAATCTGATATAAAAATCAGAATTCTGGAAATTCAACCAGCAAACTGTGAAATCATAAAAATGCTCATAAGTTGATCAATTTACCTCCGAATGATGTGAAATCAGTTGCAGATGTTTTCTAGAAGAGGGGCGCCCAAGATGCAAATCAGAAACCATCCAGAAAGACTCCCATTTATTTAGCACGCATCCCAATGCCCATCAAAATGGTACGGCCTCCTCAAGAAATCGATTTTGCAAGATAAAAATAAACACTTGGAATTAAATTCCAATACTTTGTGGAAAGTGGCGCCTTGAGTCAATAGATGGATTGCCAAAATACCCAGAACATATAAAAATTCACTCCAAAAGATATGAACAAAAATCAGATTCAGCTATGTAAAAACCAGGAAACCAGAACTGTGAAAAAACTCCAAAATCTTCAATCTTTGATGCTCAATCTGCTAGTCTGAAGTTGAGAAGCAGCAATGTAACCAACTAGGTGTTATATTGCAAACACGAAATTGGATGAAAAGGCTAGGAGGTAGACATCCTCGAAGCAATATGTCAATTGTCATTTTGACAGCATAACTTTAGCATAATTTTCATAGATGAAATGCTGGAGCAAAAGCCTTCAATAAATAAGAGCTCACCAAAACTCTTCAATTGCCTGAGAAGCAGCTCAAAAGACACAAGAGACCTTTCCCATTCCCAAAGACCAATCAACTTCTCAAGTGGCGTCCCAAAAGCCTCCAAGAATTTCACTTTATTCAAATAATATAAAAGTGGCGTCCACTTTTGCTCAAGGAATAAAGTTCTTAATAAAATTAATAAAGCTCTTTATGAAGGCATACCCTTCATGGCCCCACTTTTAAAAACAACTTAAGTTATCTCCTTAGGCCAAGGGGGTGTCAACAGTGAATTAAAACATAATGCCTTTAATTAAATATTTTTCACCAAATAAAGCTCTCTGAAGACCAAGCCAATATAATAACAACTGCTCCAACTGAGAAGGACTAAGAATGGACAACTGCAACTGCCACAACTAGCATTTACTAAAAATAGTAAATAACATGAAATGCCACAAAACTCCAAGCCAAGAAACCCTAATTTCACCTCATTCCAGTCTACGGGTTCCGGAATAGACTGATGAATCAAAGAAGAGCGTATGGCCAAAATGGGGACATTACAGTCCGCCCTTCCCAAAATTGCTTGTCCTCAAGCAATGCCACAACACTCCAAACTGATCCCACCAAACATGTAGGATCCCGGGGTCCCAAGTCCATCTCGGAAAGGTTCCATCATGTTGATGCTGCTCTACTCTGATCACACAAATGAAATCACTGCACCAGAACTGCACAAACCATCCCTGCAACCTCAAGGAGATAACATGCCTAAAATTCAAACTGAAAAACATGGAAGGAATGGAATCAAAATGTAGCAGCATCTCATGCCCAATAAACTCTGAGGAATTAACATCTGCGATGTTAATGTCAATCACCATCCTGAGAATAAAGAAGATTACTCTAAACAACTCAAATATATTCTCATCAACATCACTGCTCAAAGCGTCAAACCATATCACATCAACAAAGGTAACTCCATCATAGCTATTTGTAAAAGAATAAACAGCCCTTTGCATGTTCATAACAGCCGCATCATCAAAGCTCCTCAAGGATGTATAATGCCTCTTCTGAATAATTCTAATATATGCAAGAAAATTTATGAAAACTCCCACTAAAATCTCAAAAGTCTCAAATAGTTGAACCCAAACAAGCAAGGGTTCGCTGCCCCAAACACTAGTGCAAGAAATTGTATAGATTAAATCACTGGAAAGAAACTTAAACACTATCCAAATCTGGTCCAAATCACTATGGAGCATCATTTCCCACTTTTGAGGCCATAAACCATTACTGAAAAAAGATTGAGAAGAGGAAGAATGAATGTACCAGCTGCCTATGAAAACTGAAATGAACCTCTCAAAATCTGATTTTAAGAAAATCATCATGCAATGAACTGAACAGTTGCTGCAATACTGAAAATCAGCGTCCATAATAGAACAATTGACCAAGGCTGAAAACATCTTCTCAAGAGACTCCAAACCAACATTAAACCATCCTTTGTTCGAAATATCTCTCCAATTCACCAGTTGATGAGCAAAAAGAACCTTCAAATGATTGGCGAAGATGAGGACATCATCGGAGGATCTGAAAATTAAATTCTTATCTCTCCAAAGATTTCTCTTTCTAGTTGTAACAATCTCCATCAAGCCATATTGAGGATTCCAAACATGGATACTCGACTGAAAATGTTTTCCAATGCATCTGAAATAGTACACAACACTTCTCCAAGTACTAATCAAGGCAAAATGCAAACTCAAGAATTTAGAGTCTTCTTTGATAAACCCATGCAGCCCACTCATGAAAACATCAACATTAATGGAGCGCACAACAAAAGTTGTTCTTAATTCCCATTCCCTCAAAGGACTAGGATGGGCCAAAACATCACTCAACTCAAGAGATAGATTGTTAAGAAAGTAAATAATTTGTTTAGGTTCAACTTTCTCCCAAACTTTATGAGTAATAAGTCTAGAATCTTTGCTTATTGCTGTTGCAATGGAGTGACCAGCAGCTACCACCAAATCAAGAATGAAAGACTCAACATTAGAGTTCAAAGAAATCTGCAAACAAGAGTAGGAACAACTGCTGCAATATTGAAAATCCACATTCATCTTGACCAAATTGCTCGAACACAAGGGTGGAAACACCCACTCTAAGAGTTCCATTACAGCAAAGAACCATTCTTTGCTCAAAATTTCTCTCCAATCCATTTGTTGATAAACAAATGGAATCATCAAGTGGCTGATAAGAAAGGAGAAAACACCATTAATTTTGAAAGTTTGATCCTTATCCCTCCAATGAACCTTCCTACCATACCCCAAAAGATTTTTCACAACAAATTTCTGAGTACCAATCAACTCCAATTGCACACCCAGAAAATTATTGACTTCTTTGGTAAACCATTGAAGTCTATCCAAGAAAGCTTCAAAAACAAGGGAGCCTGAAACAAACATCGTCTTCAAATCCTTCTCCCAAGACAAGATAGTGTGAGCATTACTCAATCCAAAGGATAAACTGTCAGGCATGTAAACAATATGTCTTACCAAAACATGTTTTAACACCTTGGTGTCAAAGATGGGGAAGTCGTCATGAATCAACACTTCCCATATGGAGACTGAATTCTCTAAACCTCTTATGCATTCACTTACAAACAAGCTTGGAGGATTATCAATCACAGAATATATCTCGTCCCTACATTCTCTGAGAAGTTTGAAATCAACTAGCTGGTCTCCTACCTCCATTACACCCAACTGAACATTTGCTAACATGCACTTTGTTGATTTAAGCTCATGGCTGCAAGCTATCCCTTCTTGAGGCAAGTTCTCTTCCCAACTCAAGAGTTCACACTCTTGATTTACCTTCCAATTACCATCATCTTCATGAATCTCTTTAAAATTAAGCAAGGTTTCATCATTATGGAGTTCATTAATGCCTTCAACTATTTGCTTGATCTCCATAATCCTTGTATCAGCTTCTTGTCCTTCAAGTGTGGCTGCAATAGGAATTTGATTTTCTCCCTTGCATAAAGAGTGATGAGCTAAGGAAAGATCAAGGTAAAGACGATCAACTTCTTTCTCCTTCTCTTGGTAGGCATCATAGGTCTCTTCTGCAAACTTAATGGCATTATCCCTATCTGACAGTAAATGCAAATAATCTATCTTTAATGATTCCAATGCTTCTTTGGTAGTTTGCAACTTGGAAAGAGTGACTCCTTTAACTCCATTTTGTCTCTCTTCAAACTGTGACTTCCAGTAGAGTTCTTCAACAAAATTGTGTGTGCTATCAAATCTTGATAATGCTTTAACAATTTTCTCTTCTGAAACCATTAAGTTATCCTTCAAAACTTGCAGCTCTTTAGGCCCATGATCAAAATCAGCAAAGAAGCTTTGCTCATCAAACATCAACTTTTCTGATTTATTTTCTTTGACTTGATTCTCAAAATCAGCTTCCTTCCTAACAGCAATATTTTCAAACAATGAATCATTATTGATTGATTCTCTTAAAGTCTTGGTAGCAACATACTCTGCTTTAGTGGCTACTACTACCTCAAAGGAATCTTTATGGAGCTTTGCCAAACAAGCTTCTTCATCAAAGACAATGTCTTCTCCAATGACTTCATAGCTTGAAATACAAAATGAATTTTGAACTTTATCAGGATCAAAGGGAAATTTATCCCACTCAAGTTCTTTAGCATACCTTGGTGCCATCTCACCAGGATCCCAAATGCAAAAGGGTTGATTGGAATGATCAACAGGAACAAGATCTTCATGCTCCTCTTGGATTGTTGACTCATTGAATGAGTCATTCCTCATTCCATTCAAACTGAAATCTTCATCGGTAACTTCCTCCAAGAGCTTAGTTTGATGATCAAGCTCAATACCGCCTTCGCCACCGTCATTATACTGGAAATAAAAGTCATCAAAGTTGGCTGCTTTGATTAATTTATCATTTTTATCTTCAACAAACCCATCATGAAAAGATGTGTTGCTGATTTTATCATTAGCATCCACATACATACCAAAGAAATCTTCTTGGTCACTTGTCATAAGTTCTTCATATGTATTCAAAATTGATGTTGCCTCCCTGCACTCACCCTTAGCATGTGCGGACAACTGCATATCAATAGGTACTTCTTGAGAAACAGCCTTACAATCATTGAGAAACAACGTTTTATTTCTGACTTCTGCATTAATGACTACCTCATTTTTCTGCTCTATCTTCCTCAAGTGTGGCTTCAATTTTCTATCACACTGAATGAACAAATCTCTTATCAACATACCAGCAGTAGAGGAATTATTTCCTTCTTGTTCATGAATGTTTAATAGATAAGTTAAGACGGATTTTGGAATGTCATCCATCTCATTGATAGTTAAAATTAAAATGTTTCTCATTGCTGCAACTACATCCTCTTCTTGTTCACTCCAAGTTGAAATGAAGAGGTAATGGATCAAATAATATATTTGATCTTGCATACCCAATTCAACCAGCAAAATACTTGTTTTGAGTTCAGAAAACATCTTCAATATAGTAGCTCTTCTGGAGTACTGATTGCTATCAATTTCATCAAGGTCTTGAAAACTTTCCACTAACATATTTAATATGGTCTTCATAGTTTCGACATCATAGGGCAATTGGGGAATTACAATTCTTATTATCTCCATGAAACAGGAAGAAATCAGTAGCTTGGTTTCTTCATCAGGATGCCCCAACCAATAGGGCTGATTCAAAAAATTCACTGTAGGAGCTAGTGCCAACTCCATTTTCTCTGAAGGTGATTGCTTCACTTGTCTCAAACATTGTTCTAACAAATGAAGAATGTTTTGTTCATCTTCTCTTGACTGAAATTTTTTACCAAGTCTCTTTCCAGCCATAAAGAGAGTCTCTGCCAACTTCATTTCTTCTTCATTAGCCATGCCTAACTGCCAACTTCTGGATACCCCAAGGAGCTGAACTAAAATCTGCTCTGACTATCGGTGTAGTACCGGAGATCTCTATCACTCATCTGATACACAACTGCAAATTTGCCACAGGATGGCAGGGTCTTCTGCTCTGATACCACTGAAATATGCTAACCAAATTTTTCGAAGAATTAACACAAGATAACCAGCAATAGATGATTGGATTAGCGTTAGCCCCAAATTAAAAATCTGAACTTGAATGGAAGATACTGAACTTGAACTGAAGAAACTGAACTTGAATGGAAGAACTACTCAACGTCAAGAATGTGCACTCAAGATCCCACTGAGGGCGAGGTGCTAACATATGACGGAGTCTAAGAAATTGAAATTATAAACTATTAGGCGGATAACCAGCCATGAGAAACAATTCCACGCTACCACCAAACAGTGGGGGGAAAAGATTACAAAGTAAAGCAATTCATCCGCTGCGGCGGGCATCCACAATGCTGTGGGGATTCACCACTTTGAAGTGGGTATAAGAGAGTTACAAAACAGTTTGTCCACACTGGCGGTAAACCATCCAGGGGTAATTTAATGATAGAACAGAAAAGTAATTGCAGAACTAAAGATTGGTTGGATTAGTAATGCTTAATCTCAACCTTACAAGGTAAACTCTGCAAATTACAAATTACATTGATAAGGAATGAACCTTAGATATTAGCATGAACTTTTACAATGATATAACTCTCAAAAACTGAAGTAAATGATCATAAACTGGAAGTTGCAACAATCTGATATAAAAATCAGAATTCTGGAAATTCAACCAGCAAACTGTGAAATCATAAAAATGCTCATAAGTTGATCAATTTACCTCCGAATGATGTGAAATCAGTTGCAGATGTTTTCTAGAAGAGGGGCGCCCAAGATGCAAATCAGAAACCATCCAGAAAGACTCCCATTTATTTAGCACGCATCCCAATGCCCATCAAAATGGTACGGCCTCCTCAAGAAATCGATTTTGCAAGATAAAAATAAACACTTGGAATTAAATTCCAATACTTTGTGGAAAGTGGCGCCTTGAGTCAATAGATGGATTGCCAAAATACCCAGAACATATAAAAATTCACTCCAAAAGATATGAACAAAAATCAGATTCAGCTATGTAAAAACCAGGAAACCAGAACTGTGAAAAAACTCCAAAATCTTCAATCTTTGATGCTCAATCTGCTAGTCTGAAGTTGAGAAGCAGCAATGTAACCAACTAGGTGTTATATTGCAAACACGAAATTGGATGAAAAGGCTAGGAGGTAGACATCCTCGAAGCAATATGTCAATTGTCATTTCGACAGCATAACTTTAGCATAATTTTCATAGATGAAATGCTGGAGCAAAAGCCTTCAATAAATAAGAGCTCACCAAAACTCTTCAATTGCCTGAGAAGCAGCTCAAAAGACACAAGAGACCTTTCCCATTCCCAAAGACCAATCAACTTCTCAAGTGGCGTCCCAAAAGCCTCCAAGAATTTCACTTTATTCAAATAATATAAAAGTGGCGTCCACTTTTGCTCAAGGAATAAAGTTCTTAATAAAATTAATAAAGCTCTTTATGAAGGCATACCCTTTATGGCCCCACTTTTAAAAACAACTTAAGTTATCTCCTTAGGCCAAGGGGGTGTCAACAGTGAATTAAAACATAATGCCATTAATTAAATATTTTTCACCAAATAAAGCTCTCTGAAGACCAAGCCAATATAATAACAACTGCTCCAACTGAGAAGGACTAAGAATGGACAACTGCAACTGCCACAACTAGCATTTACTAAAAATAGTAAATAACATGAAATGCCACAAAACTCCAAGCCAAGAAACCCTAATTTCACCTCATTCCAGTCTACGGGTTCCGGAATAGACTGATGAATCAAAGAAGAGCGTATGGCCAAAATGGGGACATTACACCACTCGGTGTCAAGGGTCAAAGTACAACGTTTGCATGAAATTTGCAAGTTGCAAAATCATTCTCAAAATGGTGAGTGCACCTCTGCAGGCTAGGGGCGCCCTTGCATTTGAGGCCCTTAATCCAACTTTCAGATGCCTTTACAGTCGTTGTTTGCGGAATTCTTCTAGCTATGCGATGGATCCAACATCCAATCGACGGGAGTCATCATTCACTGGCAGCGGCAGATTGAAGCGCGAAATGGCAAAACAGAGAAATGGCCAAGTCTGGTGGCCTGTATATTATTTTAATAAAAGGCGACTTTTGTTTTGAGGCACCAGACGTGGTTTTTAACACTTGCAGCTCCTAGTAGACATTTCATCAGAGTAGTTCTGCTACGCAGTGGATGTGTTAGCTCAGCTCTAGCATCAACTGGCACCCGGAAATCAGAGTTCAACAGAGGCAACTGTGACATTTTCAATAAGCTACAAAATAGGAAGTTAGCTAAAAATCTCAACTTTTGAAGGGGGATGCCTGGAGAGTCAAGTTTGGACTTTTAGAATCATAAAATATTCTAAGCAAACCCAGATGGAGAGATTTTAGTTAACTCAATTAAATAATATTAAATTTTCAGTTTCAGCATGCCAACTTTAATGGGGCGATTTTCCTCAATATTTTAATATTGGCCCTTTTTGAGACTCAATTGCAAATTTGCATGATGAGTGAAGTTGAATATTTTAATATTTTAAAACTCCAAGTCAGTTTCTGTTGAACGAAGTGGGGTCCAATCAGATGAATTCTTTCCAGATCAAAGTCTCTACCTGCAGTTGGCGCCTAAACCCTCAAAATTCTTTATTAATATGCAAAAGGCGTCCATTTCTCTCACAAAAGGTTGAGTGCAAGCGAATTTCTTCATTGTGCAAGCATTCGAATGTGTTGCAGGAATTATTTTTTAGAATTCCTTGCAGATACAGGTCCAAATTAATTAGCATACTTCAGTCAAGTATAGGCGACTTTTTTCAGAAGCAGAACCATAAAACTTCTATCTTTTGTCTTAAATTCTTCTATTGTTGTCTTAGGTTTTCTCTCGCATGTCCAAGAATTCAGCGACTTTTGATAATTTTGATCATCTGGGTTTGTTGTGCACAACTTTCTCTACAAAACCCATGTGTTCAGAATTTTTTAGGGAAGATTTGCCTCATAGCTTCATCTCGAAGCTCTGCTTTTCTTTTCGGAAATTCGTTTGCATGGTAGAGTAAAAGTCAATATTTTTTAAAACGGAGGATCTGGGTTTGCTTAGAATCATCTTCTGCACAAAACCCATTTTCTAGGATTTTTTCAAAAAATCTGCCCCCGCAGCCCTTTCTGCCCCCAGTTGCTTTTTTTGGAAAAGTCTTTGCATGTCAAGATAAACGGTGTTTTTTCACAATTCTGACGTTGTGGGTTGTCTTAGAATCACTTTCTGCACAAAACCCATGTCTTGGAATTTTTAGCAAAAATTGTCCTCCGATAGGCTATTTTTAGCCTCACCAGGAGACATTTTAGCTTTCCAGAGAAAGTTGTCAGAACATAGCCGTGTTTACAGTCACCAGGCGAGTTTTTCAGAATGCAGTTCACACAGATCGAATTCAAGACCAAATTGGTCTTAATTTATGATTTCATTAGAACAACTGACACTGACTTATATCAAGTACACCTGATGGTTAATTTAGACAGTTTGATAGGCGTAGTCACTCAAACGCCAGCAGTCTCATACCTTGTATAGCGCTGATAGTTTTCCAAAGCCGGTTTAGAGGGTTGAGTACTGTTGGAATTCTGCGTGTGCAACGATTTGTGTGCATTTCTCACAACCAGAGTATTCACGATCAAACTTCGCAGTTTTGTCATGCAACACTCTTCCATAGAGAAAGGTGTGAAAAAACGTGAGAGCATTAGAAGTGGAAAGCTGTAGAGGAAATAGAGGTTATCACTCCAGTTATAGAGCCGCCGGAGTTACCAGTCAATGAACTGCCAGTTGAAGTGTGCAAAGATTTCTAGGATTGCTTGAGTTGCTGACAAGTAATGAATTGACAATTGAGACATGTGACGATCTCCAGATGGTGATGCAGTCAACGACCTCGTGGAGGGGTTAATTGCCCGAGAGCAGGGCCAGTGAACTTCAGATTAGGACATCCCACCTTTTTAGGAAAGATGTCAGACACAACAGTTAACTCGATGCCTCTTTCTGAGTTAACTCGTCGTTCCACATTTCATGCTATGTTTGTCTTGGAATCATCAATGTACAGTTGAGTTCTCGTTTAGTTTTCATTTCAATAAGGACGTGCATGAGTTTGGTCTTGTTCTGGTTAACTGATGGTAGTTTTCCAGTTAACTGTATAGTTTCATTTATTTAGGGTTTAACAATAAAATCTTGCATGATTGCAAGACTGTAGTTGACTCAAGGTGATTTTAGGGTTCCATACACCTTTGATGTCTATAAATAAGAGCTCTTTGCTCATTTGTAATTAACTTTTGCATGCAATAGTAATATATGTTGCGCCACCTTGCCTGTAATATTGTTGTTTTGTATCTGTTCACGAGCTTTTACTGTGATAATAAATGGCTGCACCACCTTGCCTGAATGTTATTATTATGGTATTTGTCCATCTTAGTTAAATGGAGTGGCTAGTTTGATTGTTTATTGTATGCGTGTCCTGCCAATGCAATTTGTTGTTCTAGTTGGCTATCTTATGTTATGTTTAATAGTTGTTCTTTCAATCTACACCTTAGATAGGGGTTCCTCCTCCTTGGAAATTTGGAAAGAAAAATTATCGTTTTAAGTGTTGTGCCTAATAAATTTCATTTTAGCCTACGCCTCGGATAGGGGTCCCTCCTCCTTGAAAATCCTGTTGTGGAGTTTATCGTAAAAACATTCCTGCTCCTTTTTCCTCATGCTCCGTTTTCTTGAGAATTGGATAGATTGAAGCTTTTAGTTTAGTTGTAGTTAGGATCTGCAAAACCAGAGAAAACCCTTAGTTGCAACGTTCTTTGTTTCCTTAACCTTGTGCCTCTTCCAATTGAGTCAAGAAAGATAGGATTTAGAACACTTTATTTTTCAACGCATATCATAACCCACACAAGCCCAAAAATCCTCTAAGTTGAGTAAGGTTCTCAGGTGTCGGCCACTCGATGATAGCCCTGACCTTGTAAGGGTCCATACGCACTCCCTCTGCACTGATGATGTGGCCCAAGTACAACAACTCTATCATGCCTAAATCACATTTGGATTCCTTGGTGTGCAAGGATTCCCTACCAAGGATATCTAATATGACATCTAGATGGATGATATGCTCACCCCATGTCTTGCTGTACACCAAAATGTTGTCGAAGAAAACTAGCATGAACCTCCTCAGTTGTGACTGGAAGACCCTGTTCATAGTGGATTGAAACGTAGCAGGTGCATTGGTAAGCCCAAATGGCATAACGACAAACTCAAAGTGTCCACAATGACAACGAAAGGCTGTTTTCTCAATGTCTTGCTCCCTCACACGAATCTGATGATACCCCGATCTCAAGTCTATTTTTGAAAAACAACGGGCACCATGTAGCTCATCTATCAGCTCATCAATCCAGGGAATAGGATACCTGTTTTTGATTGTCCTTTTATTCAACAATCTATAATCAATGCACATCCGCAAGGTACCATCCTTTTTCTTCACTAAAACAATGGATGAGGCGAATGGTGACTTACTAGGCTTGATATGTCCCATAGCGTGCAGCTTGTTAATAATTTTTTCTATTTCATCCTTAAGTCGCTTAGGATGCTTGTAAGGTGTGACAATCACGGGCTTAGCACCCTCCTCCAACTCAATGATGTGCTCAATACTGCGGTCTGGTGGTCTACCAGGTGGAATCTCACTGAACACCTTAGCATGTTTAATCCTCAACTCTTGTATGTCTGGATGATAAACTGGGGTTTGTTGCTTCTCTTGTGATGGCATCAACATACACTCAACTGCCCACTCGATCATGTCGTGTTGCATGAGTCTCTCCATTCTACTGAGAGATCATTCTAAAATTGCTATCTCGGATGGCTTTCAACACATGATTCCTCCCGTCCACCTTAAATCTCATCTCCATATCACGAAGGTTAAGGGTAAACTCTCCAATGTCATGAAGCCATTTCATCCGTAGAACCATATCAGTGACTCCCATATTCACCACATAGAAATCTACCTTAAAGTCATAATTATTTAATCGCATAGGAAGATCTGCAATCATCCTATCACACTTGAGAGTGTAGCCATCCGCGACCTTCACTCTTATGCCCTCAAATTCTTTGGTCTGAATCGCACGCCTCTCAACCAGCCTAACATCAATAAAATTATGCATGGCACTTGTATCCAACAAAGTAATGATCTTTTTCCCAGCTATAAGACCCCTCGCATTTTGAAAGAGCCCTCTTGTTGTATTCTAGTGAGACGTGCTTCTTGAAGCTTTACTTCCTCCGTTTCAACGTTATTTTCAACCTCATTTTCAGATTTTTCCACCTCGGATTCCTCATGCTCAGTGTGCTGGTCTGATTTTTCAGATTCCAAGTCCTCATAGAATGCCCACATTATTTGGTTAGCCTTTCCCTTAGGCCTCAAAGGACAGTCGTGGTTTGCATCATAGGGTCCTTTGCAATAGAAGCACAACTTCTTCTTGCGCAAGTCATCGATGGTCTCTTTGTCTAACGGAGCTGCTGATTTCTCTTTGGAATTTGAGTTTTCCTTCTTCTTAGAGAATGATTTTCCGTCCCTGTATGAAGATGATGCTTTAGATGAGAACTTACTTTGCGGAGCTACAAGTTCCATGCTCCTAGCTTTTTTCATAGCCTCCTGTAGGGTCGGGGGATCAAAAACTTTGATCCAACCTCTCAATGGTTTCGATAGACCTTTGATGAATAATACAACTAATCCTCTTTCTGATATGTTGGGAACCATAACTGATAACCGCTGAAAATCCCCTATATATCCCTCCAAACTCCCAACTTGCTTGAGTTGAGCTAGGTCTCTGAAATACGTTTTCGGATTTTTCTTGTCGAAACGTTCAACCAACCAATCCACGATCTCCTGGTAAGAGGTGATGTGGTTATGCTGCAACGTGACCATCCCATAATACCACCAATCATGAGCTACTCCCTCCAAGTGTAAGGTGGCATACTTAATTGCATCTGTCTCTGCCATAGGTCGAAGGCTCAAGAAAATGTCCAACTTATGAACCCAAGATTGAGCTGTAACCGTCCCACTGCCATCAAATGTAGGGAACGTGAGTTTGTTGGTGGCATGCTTAAGGTCACTATGTTGATCTCTATTTTGTCCTCTTGTTCTCTTGGGTGGTCTTTCTTTGTAATGTTCTCTTCTTTGACTTAGAAATCTGTCAAAGCTTATGCGTTCTCTCACCCGAGGTGTTAACAATTCCCATTCGTCATTAGCGGCCATGAGAGTATCTGCAAATATTTCCTCTCTCTTCTTCTGCATTACCTTCTTCTTATTCATCCCTCAAAAAGGTAGGACGTGTTGGCCTATCTGCAGTTCGTGAAGGAGCACAATGTGCCCTAGGTGTCCCAACCACACTCCTGTTATCCTCCGCAACCCTGTTCTGCTGTATTTGCAAAACAAACTGCTGCATTGTTGCTGTAAAACCTTCGAAAGCTCGAGTCATTCTCTCAAAAAGCTCTCTACCATGTCTATCCTCATTGTTTTCCACATTTCTTCTTTCATTTCTTGGTGGACCTTTTTCTTCCCTGTCACCCATTTCTGCTACTGGTATATCTTTGTTGTACCCCAAATTAAAATTTTTGCTACACTTAGACATTTTGAAGAAATGAGTAAAAGTCTTGTTAAATTTGTCAAAAAGGTCAAAATTTGGGTGTGCATGTCTTGCATGAGGGGTAAAAACGTGAAATTTTCAAAATCTGACGATCTGGGTCTGCTCAGAGCGACCTAATCTACAAAACCCAAATTTCAGTTTTTCATCCCTACTTTTTAGGAAAACTGCTATTTTTAGAAATTTACTAAAAATAGGAACTTTTTCTGGGTTTTTCCGGGTTTCTTTCGAAACGGTTATTGGCAAAACTATCTAAAAATATTAAGTTTTTTAAAAATAGAAAGTTGGTCCATTGGGGTTCAAACTGATTTTGATTGGCTCAAAATACTTCCATATCAGGTTGGTGTAGTTAGAATCTCAAAAGGATCAGTTTTGTCCTAGTGGGTCTATTCTGTTTTTTCAGAAGCATATCAGGAGCTCCGAGGTCATTAATGGAGATCAGTCGGCTGCTAGGCGTCATATTCAACACTCAAGCATTGAGCAGAAGGTGAGTTGGTGAGCAAGCACGAAGAACGAGGAAGAAGGTGAAAACAGTGAAATTTTGACTAAGTTTGCTTGTCATGGGTGCCCCAGGAGAGAACATGCGCCCATCTTTTTAGGGCATTAAATGATAAAATTAGGGTTTGAGCTTCTAGTCAAATTTGTTCAAAATCTTTATAGCTCCGCAGTGAATCCGACAGTACAGTCATCAGATCATCCAGTCGCTCGGAATTTGAGGCCGAACAAAGAGTTTTCAAACAAAATACAAAATGAAAATTATGAAAATGTTTGAAAAGTTTCTTAGTATGGAAACTTTGGGCGCCCAACTTTTTGAGGGGCCTAATCCAACAGTTAGGGTTTGCTAAAGTGCTTAAATCTCCGGAATTCAATCAGCTTTGCAACGGATATCTTCATCAAAGTATCCAACTGAGCAATCTTTGGCAAATCCAGATCAAAGTTGAAGGTACAAAATGAAGGTTTGAATTCGAAGTTGAAAATTAGAAGAAAATGGTAGTCTGGAGCAAATGGGCACCCCTGAAGGAGAAAGGCGCCCAAGTTTTTGAATGGTTAAATGGATCATTTTGCCAGTGCAGCTCCCAAGATGACTTCGTCAGATTTGATCAGGCTTTCCAATGAAATTGTTGGCTCTTCAATCCTGTTGTACCCAAAACCAAAATTTTTGCTTCACTAAGGCATTTTGCTTAATTGAGTCTTAATCTTGTTTAAGTGATGTCAGAAGGTCGTTTTTGGGGTTTTTAAATATGGAGTTGGTGTTAGTGTCATGTCAGTCTGTTACTGAAGAAATTTAAGAAAAGTGAACATCTGAAAGAAAATCATCAAAATTTTCTATCTTTGGAGAAGGAAGCACATTTTCAAATGGGCGCCCTATCTTTTAGGGGCTCAGATCCTGTTTTTAGGGTTTGTCACCTCCAACAAACTGTTGCCCGACATCACGTCAGCTTCGCAATGAACTATCAAGCCTGTCAAACGGACCTGTTTCGTGCAAGTTACGGGAGATACAGCGCAAAACGAGAGGAGAGCCAGAATTGGCTAACACTGGAAAAAAGAGCAACTTTTGAAAAAGGCGCCCATCTTTTTGAGGTGTCAAATGAAGGTTTTTGACTAAATGCCACCCAAGATGTTTATCTCACATTTGTTCGAGCTTCGCGACGCATCCGTCAGTGGGTGAGTCTGAGTTGCAGAAGTGCCTGAGCCGGAGGTCAAACATAGGGTCAAATCTTAGTCAAAATATCAAAGGAAAAGGCAAAAGAGCACTTTTTCAGAAAGGTGCCTGAGCTTTTCAAGTCTTTAATGCCTTCTTTTTGATAATCTCAGATATTCAATTTGTTCGTGTTACGTTTAGCTTTCCATTGCCGGTCTCCGTCAAATCAGAAGATGACTCAGCAGCTTGCAGTCGGGGTTTTAATGTTATTTTGGTCAGTTCCAGAAATGGCCAAGTCTGGAAGGAAAAGAGCAACTTTTCAAAAAGGCGCCCTTGATTTTCACCCATCAGATGATGTTTTCTGGGAAAATGTGCCTTTGCAGCTGTCTTGCAGAATGAGGTCAGCTCCGCAGTGAACCTGAGATTCAGTCCTGAAAATTGGTAAATTAGAAGTTATGAAGGATTTGTTTTTCCCTTCGTACGAAATGAAGATGAGAAAATATGGCTAAGTCTGAGAAAAAGCACAGCTTTTGAAAAGGGCGCTTGAATTTTTGAGCCTTCAGATGTTAGTTTTATGATGTTCAGTCTCAAGGTACCTTTTGATCAATTTTTATCCTGCTCTGCGATGCACCTGTTAGCCAGCCAATCGGTGGAGTCAGTCAGCCAGGGTCAGAGGATGAACAGAGGTCTCGAAAGAGGGTTTAGTCTAAATTTCCATGAAAATTGGCTAAGTTTGGAATTCGCCTTAAGAGGTCAAAGTTGAGTTTTCGAAATAAGTTGACTGGTGCGCCTTAACTTGAGTTCTGATTTCAGTTTGACTGAACGTTTTCTGGGTTGTCATGTTCAGTTCATATATTGGCATGTTGAGTGATCTTTCAGTTCGCATGTCGAGTTAACTGGTTTGCATGTCCAGTTAACAACTTTGCATGTTGAGTTAACTTGTTTGCATGTTCACTTAACTGAAGATTATGCTTAAAAGTCAACTTGAGTTTGCATGCATGGTGAATTTTGGTTGAAATTGTGAAGACTTAGTGAAGTTGGTGCTTCTTTCATTGTCAACTGGAGTTTTGAAAAGGGACGCCATATTTAAATTAAAGATTTAAAGCATGTTTTTGTGAAGTATGGCGAGTTCATCTTTGTCAACTGAAGTTTCCAAAAGGGACGCCATATTTAGAATTTTTAAAAGATTTAAAGCATGAGGTTGAAGTTGGCGCTTCACTTTTTGAATGTCAACTGAAGTCTTAAAAGAGACGCTTTAATTCTTATTTGTAAATTTAGTGAATTTTGAAGATGGCGAATTCAACAAGGATTGTCAACTGAAGTCTAATTCGCATGGTGCTTTAAATAAATTTGCAACTGAAGATTGAAAGGGAAACCCTAAAACATGGTGCTTTATTTAGCTTATTTTAGTTTCAGTTAACTAAAATGAGGTCCAATCACAAGCCAAGCGCCATTTTTCAAGGTTTAATGCTTTGTGTGAATTTCAAAGATGAAAGTCTATTTATTCAAGCATTGGCGTCCATTATTTCATCATCTCAAGCTTCGAAATATTCATTCTTCTTGAGCGAGCAGCAAGTTAAAGGTGCTATAGGTGTCAGAATTCAACATTCTTCATAGCAATGGATTCAGATTGTTCGGAGGAAGAAGATTCAAGACTTTATTTTCACTTTGCATGCAGGTACTTTCTTCGCATGTCAAAGAAATTCAACATATTTTCAAAGTTTGATCATCTGGGTTCGCAGACTTCAGTATTTGCAGCAAAACCCACATCTTAGATTTTTTCAAGAAAATTGCCCCGTAGTCTTCGTTCTGAAGCTTTGTGCTTTTTTCCGAGAATTTCTTTGCATGTGGGCGTGAAACACATTTTTTCGAGAATCAAACTATCTGGGTTGTCTTAGAATTTGATTTTTAACAAAACCCACGTTTCAGAAAATCTTTGAAAATTTCTCCTACCTTAGGCTATTTTTAGCCTTGTCCAGAGGTTTTCAGTTTTTCAAGAAAGTTCAAGTATATTCGACTTTACAGTCAAAAGTCTTCATTTTCAAAATGCAGTTCAATCTCATTGATTACAAGATCAAATCGCCTCTTATGCATAATTTTGTCAAAACTTCAGATACAGACCTGAATCATGTTTATCCAGTGGTTAATTTGAGCAGTCTGGAGGGTGTTAGCAGCAATTCGTTGAGGAATCTTGAGCGTTCCGGATTGTTGGCAGCGGCGTCTTCCTGTTACCACTTTTGATCTCGAGTTTGTTTTTGCTTGTATCAAGCATTATGACTCATCTTCATGACAAATCAGATCAGTTGATGGGAGGGTTGTTTGCAGTCTCAAACCGAAAGACATAGAGAAATGTTTTGCTATTCCTCCGCGTTCAGATAACTTTACTGTGGTTATTGAAGCCTGTGAGAAGATATGGGATGAAGATCAACAACGTTCACAGAGAAAGGTAGCTCAGAAATGGCTGAAGGTTCAGAAGACTAACATGCCTAAGAAGGTTGGCGTAGTGAATTCAAGGACGAGGTTGCTGTTTTGATAACTTTGCTCAACCGAGTTATAGGCCAAGAGATGCTAACACTTTCCGATCGTGGATGTTTTACCTTATTTCCAGAATTCTTGATGGCACAGAACATTTTGACTGGGCTATGTTGATTAGTGATTGCTTACATTAGCAGATTACTAATTTTCTCAAGTTTCATGAGTTTCATATGATATCTTACTTGGTCTACTTAGTTGCATTCCAAGGCAGCTACAAACATCTTAAGACTAATGGCACTCTCGGTGTTCAACGTGTTCACAAGTATTATCCTCAGTTGGAGTTCTCTAAATCTGAGCAAGACTTCCGAGCAGTGAATGATCACTTTTCTATGAGGACAGTTAGAGATCTTGACAATGAAATGCACATTCGTATTTCTGCCGAGGCAAAATCAGCGATGGAGACTTGGGCGGATTGGTTTATCCAATTCCCTACTTTCACATACATCCGGGTTTATGGATATGTTGGAGAGCCCTTGATGTTGCCGAGGTATCCTTCAGACAAGATCATCTTCATGGAGTTTCTCAGGCAGATGCAGCATGTTCATTTCTTTCTTCGCAATCGTCATAAGACTGCGACTACTTTTCCATTTGCATTGGGGATTTTCGCATGCAGTGCGGCAACAGACGCCAAGCTTATGTCAACCGAGATAGAAAGATTCAAGCTCAAAACTCATACTGAGAGGCGTTCTTATGATCCTTTGGGTCATTATGCGAACAGGTTAGAGCGAGGGATTGCACATAAGCCAACACTTGAAGATTTTTGGGCAAATTGTGAAGATGAATTCGAGGTTCGTCGTCGTCACTATTGTAGACTCACTATTGGTCAGCTCTCTGATTACCTATCAGAGGATGTTGATGGTCTATCAGATGATGATGGAGAAGTTCTTCTCAATTCATATGTCAGAGATCAAATTGCTCGGCAGCCACTTCGTTCACCAGATTGGTATGCTAAGGAGAATGCTTCTATTGAGGAAGTTTCTAGATCGGTTATCAAGACCAGCAAGCAGTTCTTAGAGAGTAAGCGGAAGCGTAAGTCAGTTCCTGTGACAGAGCTGCCAGAGAAGTTTTCTTCATTTCCTTCTACTTCTAGGTCAAGACCTCGGGTCAAGGCTATTGTGATTCCTCCTGAAGGAGTTAGACTTAGCGGAAACACGGGAAAGAGAGCTACTGGTAAGAGGAAGCAGAAACAAGTTGAGAACGTACCTGAGGTTCCAATAGAGACTGTCATTCAAGCTGAACCTCATGTTTCACCTCCTAGTTCACCACATGTACAACCTATTGATATAGATTCAGAGCCTGAGATACCAGTTTGAGTTGAATCAGAGACAACTGAACCGCCACAGGTGGATACATCAGGGACAGTCTCTCCTCGAATTGATGATATTGTTCAGTCTTGTTGGCTCGAGAGGTCTTTGGGGAGACAGAGGCGAGAACCTTCGTATAACCTTGATTTGTCTGAGTTTGGTGAGCCTTATCAGAGAAGGTCGAACAAGAAAATCAAGAAACAGGTGCACATTGAGAAGACTCTAGAATTAGAGATTGTTATAGAAGTTGCTGTTCCTCCAGAGGGTAAGAGCTTAGACGAAGTCAAAGTTGGTGACTTTACTTTCACTAAGGCAAATCTTGGCAGGACTACTCGAGAGATAGACGTGACTCTTCTTAAGATTGTCACCAATAATCTTGAAGAACGCATCACGAAGGATGGAGAGGATAAGGCATTGCTTAAGGCTGAAAACAGTCAACTTCGTCAATATATTTCTGATCTTGTTCATGGAAATTCGAGTAGAGCGCCTGTACTTCCTCAGAACACACCTGCAGAACAACGAAAGCTAGATCAGTTAGTCAGTCATGGTAGACTTTTGTATAACTAGATTGAAAGTTTAGTTGCTACGGGTCAACGTCTTCTTGCAGATTTGTATTAGTTGAGGAGTGATGCACATAGACTTCGTCAAGGTATTCAGTTGCTTGAAGTTTCAGTTGCAGAGAATTTAGCCAAGGATCGAATTCTTGTGTCCCAATTGTCTGTTGCATATGAGGCCTTGGAGGCTGATGATGATCAAGAGAAAGTTTTTACTTGGAGAGAGCAGCACCTTTTCAAAATGGAAATATGTGAAAAGATCTCTACCAAGTTATTTTCACTGAAGGATGATGTGGTTGGAATACTTGCACTTGTCAGTGGTTTTGTTGTTCAGATTCCGTGTCATTATCTTCTTGAAGATGGCACGTATGTTGAGTTGGACAAAGTACAAGCTGAGTTCGAAAAGCTGATTCGTGATAACCTTGAAGGAGAGCCTATGGCGCCTAGGTTGGAAAATATTTCAGTTATTGCAGCTAGTCTCAGGAAGGCAACTGAAGATGTCAGAGAAGGCATGCATACGGTCAAGGAAAGTGGCAGAGAACTGAAGAAACAGACTGTTGTTTTGGATAGCATCAAAGTGCCAGAAGACAGAGAGATTGATGAGTTCTTGGTCGAAGTGTTAGACCGAGATGACATGGAGTGATCTGCCAGTTGGAACCTGTAGTTAATTTCGAGGGTTGAGTCATGAGCAGCAGTTAACTCGACTTCCAGTCTTGAGTTCACTTGCTGACTTCACACATGCTTATCTTATCCTTGGAATTATCTTCACAGGAGTTAGGGTTAGGGTTTCCAGTTAACTGAGGGTAGTGTCCAGTTAACTTTGCTTTAAATAAGGATGTGCATGCTTGCACATTGTCCATTTAGGTTAAATGTATCGTTAACTGATGGTAGCTTTCCAGTTAACTGTATAGTTTACTTTATTAGGGTTTAGTAATAATTCTTGCATGCATTGCAAGACTATAGTTGACTCAAGGTGATTTTAGGGTTCCCTACACCTTTGATGTATATAAATAAGAGCTTTTGCTCATTTGTAATTAACTTTTGCACGAGAGAGTAATATATGCTGTGCCTACCTTGCCCTCAATATTGCTCATTCTGTATCTGTTCATGCATTTTCACTATTATGATGAATTGTTATGCCACATAGGGTTTCATGCAATTGTGATGGTGAATTCTTTCCTTAGTTAGATAAAATCTGTTTTGTGTTCAATAAGCTTGTTCAGATTGAGATGATAGTTGTGCCACCTTGCCTTCAAGTAGAGAATCTGTGCTTGATTATCGTGTGTTGTTGTGAACAATAAACTTATTCGGATTGAGCTGATAGTCGTGCCACCTTGCCTTCAAGTTGAGAATCCGTATTCAGTTTATCGTGTGATGTTGTTACCAATAAACGTGTTTAGATTGAGCTGATAGATGTGCCACCTTGCCTTCAAGTTGAGAATCTATACTCGTTTATCGTCGGATAGTCAAACCCTTGCTCCGTTTTCTCATGCTCTGTTTTCTTGAGGAAATTGGATAGATTTTAATTAATTGGCATAGTTGTAGTTAGTAGTCTGCAAAACCAGAAAATACTCAGCTGCAACGTATATAGTTTTCGAGAAAGCCTTGTACCTCTACAGCTGAAACAAAAAGACAGGATTTAGTTTAGTTTATTTTCCTTTGCAAGTATTTTTGTCAAGCACAACGAGGGAGCTTCCCCTCCTAATTTGAAGAGCACTCATTGCGTAGTGTGCATAGCTGTCCATACCAACTCTTACTCCAGAGGTGCTAGTTGTTACGCCAACAAATCCGAGTTGGCAGTCATTAGATACAAGAGGCTAAATAGAGGGTTCAACACAAGCTAAGAATCAAAATTCAAAAGCAAAGGCGAAAATTGCAAAAATTGGCTAAGTTTGGTGAAGTTGCGTGGCCTAGCTTTGCCAGGGGCGCCCAAGCTTTTGAAGGCCCAAATTCAACTTTCTGACAGAGTTACTCCCAGGTGACCCCTCTTGATTTCTCCTCAGCTTCATAACGAGCCCAACCATTAGTCAATCCGACGCCCGGGTCTTCAGATCTAACAGGATCATCTGTAGAAGAGGAATTGATGAAGAAATATAAAAGTTTCTAAGTCTGGTAAAGGTGGGCGCCCCTGGAGAAAAAGGGCGCCCAAGGTTTTGAAGCTCTAAATGATAGAATTTGCCAATGCAGCACCTAAGATCACCTCATCAGATTCAACCAAGTTATCCAATGGAATTGACGGTCAGTCAATCTGATTAGTGTAGCTCCTAGAATCAAGATTTCATCAGAAGATCAAAGGGAAATGAAGAATTTGAAAATCTAGCAAAAATGGCTAACACTGTGAAGGTTCAGAGCCCTTGGAGGAAATAGGCTCCGATGAATTTGAAGGTCGAAACAAAGTTTTTCGCAAGAGATTCCTCCAAAACAATCTTCTCAAAATTAGTCAGGCTATGTGATGAATCATCCAGCTCGCTTGTCAGATCAATCTGGAAGCCAAAGATCGAGGTCAAAGTAGGGGGTCAAAATTGTGAAAAGTTGAAAATTCATAAAAAATGACTAACTTTGAAGGAAGTTGGCTGCTCTAGCCAAGAAGGGCGCCCAACTTCACTTGCCTTAGTCAAATTTTCAAAAATTTCAAAATTGTTATATGAAGAGAATGTCTAAGTTCATTGAACAAGGAGATTTTAGGGTTTTTGAGGATTAAAGCAAAATAAAGCAAACCTATTTCAAACCCTAAGTCTATTTAATACATCTCTTTCATGTAATTTTCATCATTATTGCAGGTGGCGTCCCAAGGAGAAGAGTAGAGCAGCAAATTTGAAGTGATATTTCAAGATTCAAAAGCTCAGAGTTGCTGATTTTCATAAATAATTTTCAGACCAGCAACATAAGACCTTGCTTTTCCATGCTTTTTCATCCAGAAGATCAAATTTTTGAAGGAGAAGATCAAAGATTTTAATTTTCAGCCTTCTAGGTCTGCTCAACTCATTCTTCTGAAGAATTTTTCATCAAGAAATTCATCAAGTTGCAGCAGCTGCTTTTTCTTTGCATGTCAGAGAAATCTTCAGAGTTCTCAAATTTTGATCATCTGGGTCCTCTCAAAACAGTCTTTTGAAGAAAACCCCATATCACAACTTTTTTCAAGAAAATTTGAAATCCTAGGGTTGGCTTCTTTTTCGATTAGCCCTCAGTGTTTTTCAAATCTAATTAACTGGGTTCACTCCAAATAGTATTCTAAACAAAACCCAGGCGCCAACTTTTTTTGTGAAAAATTGAAGAAATTAGGGTTTGTTGCTTTTTCAGTCTAAATTCAAAATTCTAAAAAACGGATGATTTGAGTTGTCTTGCAACGAAATTCTGAGCAAAACCCATATCTCAGAAAAATTTCGAAAAATTTGTCCGTTGGAAGAAGAAAAATCAGCATTCTAAAAATAGTAAGTTGCTCAAAACTTGTCTGAACCTAGGCGAGTTTACAGTCATTCTTCAAAGTTTTCGAAATGGAATACACTCCCAATGATTTCAAGACCAAATCAACTCTCTACCATGATTTCATCAAAACAATTGAGACAAACTTGCATCACATCAAGCCGGTGTTTGATCTACACGCTTTGGAGAGCGCAGGCAACACTACCATAAAAAACTTGGGACACTCTCGACTCCTCGCAGCAGCGTCTATTCCTATATCAGTTTAGAGTCTCGAGTTTGTAATCGCTTGCATCAAGCATTACAATCCGGCTACAAGGGAGATTCAATCAGGTGATGGCAGATTGATATGCAGTTTGAAACCTGACATGATTGAAAAATGCTTCTCCAATCCCCCTTGGCCTGAAAGTGTCACTATCTCAAAGGGCGAATGCGAGAGGATGTGGGAAACGTACAAGGACAAATATAGCAAGAAGATTACTCAAAGGTGGATGAAGGAGAAGCATAAGACTTTGCATAAGAACATCGGGCGAGGCGAGTTAAAAGATGAGATTTCTATCATAATCACCTTGCTCAACAGGGTAACTAGATCAGAAGATGCTACCAAGTTTCAGCCTTGGATGTT
Organism: Sequoia sempervirens; assembly: GCA_007258455.2. Lineage (NCBI taxonomy): Eukaryota > Viridiplantae > Streptophyta > Pinopsida > Cupressales > Cupressaceae > Sequoia > Sequoia sempervirens. Next base: position 35,545 of record VDFB02004693.1, on the reverse strand, counting down.
CTACGCTATACCCCATATCATGAAGAAGACCGAGTTCTATGATTTGCCCACCTTGATCAGTGACAACCTCCATCAGCATATAATAGAGTATTTCCAAATTCATGAGTTCCATATGGTTTCTTACCTAGTCTACTGAGTGGCCTACCAAGGTTAATTTAGAGGGTTGAACACCGAGGGATCGTTGAGCGTACAACATATCTACAACTATTACCCTTAGTTGGAATTCACGAAGTCACTGCATCACTACAAGAGGGTGAATGAGGCTTTTCTGATGTACACAGTGCGGGACCTCGACAATGAATTGCACGTATGTATCTCTTCAGTCACTAGGGTAGCGATGGCGGAGTGGGCAGATTGGTCCATACAATTTCCTACTTTCACCTATCTCAGAGTCTATGGCTTTTCAGGTGCTCCACTCATCCTACCAAGGTACCCATCAAACGAAGTTGTCTTCATGGAGTTCTTAAGGCAGGCACACGATGTCCACGTATTCTTGAGGAATAGAAAGAAACCCGTCCTCAATTTTCCATTGGGACTGGGAATCTATACATGCAGGACAACAACAAATGCTAAAACCATGGGTGATGAGTTAGACAAACTTGGTCTCAAGCCTTACAGCGAGAGACGATCATATGATCCTCATGGCGTTTACGCTGCTCGACTTGAGAGAAACTATGCTCACATATCCGCCCTTGAGGATTTTTGGGCCAATTGTACAGATGAGTTCGAGGTGCGGAGGCGCAGTTACATTAGGCTCACTCTTCACGAAATGAAAGACTGCCTATCAAAGGATATCAAAGGATTGTCAGATGATGATGAGGATGTGTTACTCCCAATGTATGCCTGAAAGAGAATTGAAGATCAGCCCCTTCCTCAAGTCAATTGGGCTAATAAGGAATCCCTCTTAGTCGAAGAAAGGATGAGGCAAGTCCTCAACCATAGCAAGGTCTTCCTAGTTCTCAAAAGGAAGAAGTCCATACCAGCAGCAGAGTCGCCAAGGGTACAGTCATCACTTCCCTCTTCTTCCAGAGCACAATCAAAAGGGAAAGGCGTAAGTCAGTTTCAAGATGGTGTGAAGGGTAGCAGGTCAACCAAAAATGTAAGAAGGAGGCTAGATTTCTTAGGTATAATCATACAGGAGTCATCAACGGTTGAAGCAGAAGCTCCTCCAAAAGAGCCTATACCTTAGAAGGAGACAGAAGAAGCGCCCTTAGCACATGATTCTATACCATTGACAGGGTCTTCACCAATCCATATTGACCTAGATATTGAAAATGATGAAGAAATTGCAATTGTACCTCCTAAGGAAGTTAGTAAAGACCTTACCGTGTCTTGGCTTTAGAGCTCCTTGGAAAGGGTAAGAAGAAGACCTTCATATCAGGTGAATTTTGATGACCTTGATAACATCTATCAGCTTTCAAATCTATCAGGAAACTCCTAAGAAGAAAGCAAAGAAGCAAGTTCATTATGAAAGGAATCTTGATGGTGAGGTGATCATGGAAACTGCCTTACCTCTTGAACATAAGAACAGAGATGAAGTGGATGTGGAGGACTTCGTGATGGTTAAGGCTAACCTTGGTAAAAACACGAGACATGCAGATGCCAGTCTATTCAGAGTTGTGTTTGAAAGCCTTCAGGAAAGAGTGCTCAAGGATGGGGAAGACAAAGCAGCCCTCAAGGTTGAAATACAATAGCTTAGGCTTTATATTTCTAACCTCGTTCATGGCTCATTATAGGCGACCCAGCTGCTGCCCCAGGTTTTAGAGACACCAGCTGATCATCATCAGTTGAGATAGTTGGTTATTTGTGGGAAGGAAACTCAAGAGTGGATTGAGAGTTTCATTGTTAGAGGAATGGAGATCTTGGCACGGATGTTTCAGTTGAGAGAAAATGCTCATGAGCTACGTCAAGGTATCCAAGGGTTTGAACAATCAGTGGCTGAAGTAAAACCAAGGCATGAGATCAACATTGCAGATTTAGATACAGCCTATGGTTCAGCGGCTTCAAAAGAACACAAAAGGTAGATCCTTGCTTGGAGAGTGTCATGCCTTCAACGTTAAAACCTACGAGAGGATATCCGAGGAGTTTATTACCTACAGACAAAGGGTGATCGAAACTCTTCTTTTCATCAATGAGTTTGTGACTGAGGTTCCTTCTTGGTACAGTCTTGAAGATGGTTCCTACATCGGGCTTGATGAGGTGCAAACTCAATTTCAGAGTGTTGTTCGTAGTTGTGATAGCAGCAATACAGTTGGTGGTAGAATGAATCACCTTGCCATGATGTTAGCAAGATTTGAAAAGCGGCCAATGAGGTCGAAGATATCTTGAGATCAATTGCAAATGGAGAAGATATCTTGGAAAAACGCAACTTTGCTATTGATGGGATAGATGCACTGAACCGGGACATAGTTTCCTGCTTTTTAGCGGATGTCATTGAGATTTAAAGCAAGCTTTCATCTAGAAGCTTTCTTTCTGCTTTCTTTCTATTCTTGGAGCAATTCTTATCCATTCTTCGAAGAAGAGAAAGAAGATAAATTGTAATAGTTGGTAGTCCCTGCTCTTTCTGCTTTCTTAGGTGTTAGATGTTATCTTCTTTCTAGATTTAGAAATAAAGCTTGCTTGCTCAGCAAGCCCTAGATTGTGAAAGCAAGGAGATTTTTGGGTTCCCTACTCCTCTGCTTGCCTATAAATAAGAGCCTTTCCTCATTAGTTTTCTTTAACCATACTGGTGATAACAAAACGTTGAGCCTAAGTGCCTTTTATTTGTTATTCAATGTTGTTCAATTGTTATCTGATAGCGAATTGTTGAGTCTCTTTTAGCCAACAAATAGTTATTGTAATTGCTGTTCCTATTGTGTAAGAACAAGTTTTGCAAGCCTCTTTAGCTGCAAGCTCTTGTTTCAGGCATGTGTTTAGTAGATTTTGTTCCAGAATTTGAGAAATAAAATCATGAGCCTCCTTTGCCTTGGTATAATGTCTCAGATTTCCGTTATATGTGTTATGCTTTTCTGATCTTAATTTCAGCTTGCATTGAAGTGTGTAGATGTATGTTGAGAAAGAGTTCTCTTAAGCCTTTGCCAGAGAATCAACCTTGTTCATTTCTAATTCTCTTGCTCTGTGTGTTATTTGAGATATTAGAAACGTCTTTAGCTTAAGTTAGTTGCAGTTGGAATTTTTAAATCAGAAAATCTCAGCTGTGGCGTTTGTGTTTTATAAACCTTGTGCTCTAGCTAAAACAAAAAGATAGGTGAATTAGATTTAATTTACTTTCTTTTACCCCATCAGCAAGAGGGAGCTTCCCCTCCTAATTTGAAGAGCAGTTTTATTGTGCATAGCTGTCTGTTTCAAATATGCATTCCAGAGATGCGAATTTAAACGCCAACAATCTTCAAACGGGTTATCCTCTTGCCAATTGTCTACTTGCTCCGCCCTTCTGCAAGTGTAGTAGCTATATTGATCTCTCATGTGAAGCTTTGACCCTCTAGGATGGCATGATCAAGGCTCTGAAACCACTGTAGTGTTCCACCACTCTGCTGATTTGTTTTCAGTGAGTTTTGTAGGTCTGATTTTGTTTTTAGTTTTTACTTCTTCACTTTTGTTTTGAGTTTTTATTGCCAATAATGCTAAATAAGTACCAATAAGCATATACATACAATGGAAATTTCAAATAAACTACACTACTGAAACATCCTTGAGTACATTGATCAATTTAGTGGCCATATATGATTTCTTCATTAGATAATAAGATGCATACAACATATAACTTACAATAGATTTAAAACTACATATATTTTATACCATATTTTTACTTACAGCCATACATCACTGTGAATAGTGATTTGCTACAGTAAAAAACCCCAATAAATTGCTCACACCAGCTGAAATACAAATTTCTCCACTCAAAATCCGGCATGGGAGGCCTCCTTGGACTAGGGCGCCCACTTTTGGAGTGATAGCAGCCTCTTAAGAGAGGCGTTTCTTTTCTTTTTTGCTGCTGAAACCCTCGAGAGGGATGGCTTGCTGTAGCTTCACAAAATAGTCCAAAAATGCTTCAAAAAGCAAGCAGCCCTTAGCAAAACAATGTTGAAGACGATGGCTGCCAACCCCACTAAGAAATCAGCTCAAAAACTCTGCCAATCAGCTCTTAAAGTCACCAAATGTGCATTCAAATTCAACCTAGCAACCTTAAGGTGGTGTTTCACACCCTCAAGCAGTTCAAAACGGAAAACCAAGCCCCCTCCAGGCTTACCCACTGCAAGAAATCAGGAAACCCTAACCTCCTTCTTCCTCCAAAAGCCCAACTCACAAGTCAAAGAAGCAAAATCATTAATGCATGAAGAGGGTCGAACTTTTTCTCTTGATATTTATAATTTAACATTGAAAACACTATTCATAAAAATGAGCACTATTCACTTAAGTTATAACTTTTTTCACTTCATGAATTAATAGTAATTGAAAAATATAAAGTGACCCTTCATTTGAAAGACACATGGTCCCTAGGCCAAAGATGGTGAAATAAAAGGTGAGTATCATAAATTTAAGCACAAGTATCATGCCAAACGCAACAATTCACCCAGCCAACATACTTTGGAGATCAACACTGCAATTTGACGACCAAGTGCCCGTCCAAGTGACCCTCTATCCAGAACCATTAGCCTATGAGGGTCGACATGATAGGCTAATCCATTGACGTACAAGTGTCTAATTAGAAGGGGACATCACAAGGTGTGAAAAGAAAAAAACAATCAGGAAAAGAGAGATAATAGAAAAAGACAAAAAATTGTGAAAGAAAAAAGAAAAGCTGGAGAGAGAAAATAAAAGTAAAGACAGAAGAAAAAAGAGACAAAGGAGAGAGAAAAAGGAGGCGAAGGAGAGAAAAAAGAGGTGGAGGAGAGAAAAGAAAAAAGAGACGGAGGAGAGAAGAAGAAAGAGACGGAGGAGAGAAAAGAAAAAAGAGATGGAAGAGAGAAAAAAAGAGATGGAGGAGAGAAGAAAAAGGAGATAGAGAAGTGAGAAGAAAAGAGATGGAGGAGAAGAAAGAAAAAAGAGACGGAGGAGAGGAAAAAAGAGACGAAGGAGAGAAGAAGATGGAGAGAAAAAAAGAAGACGAGGAAAGAGAAAGAGAGAAAAGGGACAACAGAAGAGAAAAGAAAAAAAAATTAAAATAAAAGGAGATCAAAAAATTCAAAGAGAGGAGGATAAAAATAAATGGTATTATCAAAATAAAAGCCATATGGATATGTAATATCCAGAAGGAATTGAAGAGAATTCAACAAACTAAGGAGACTTCGTACGATCATGAGATTCCAACCAAAGATGCCGAACACTGGAGCAAGCTAGATATTGTATGAGTAAAAAATGCAATTGCCGTATGCAGTGACAAGGATCGATCGACACAATTCAAGAAGCATCCGTACGAGTTAGAAGGCATAACAATCAAGCCGTACAAGAAAGGAGAAATCCGCACAGTGCCGAAATTTCCATAAAGCTTGTATGGGAGATTAAGAAGCCCGTACAATTGCTGAAGGAGGAAAAAGCCATACGAGTTTTGGGAGTGAAAAGGGTTGTACGAGTTTTGTAAGCAAGGGAAATCGTACAAGTTTGGAAAGCCGTATGAGTTAAGGAGAAAAACATTGTACGGGCCCATTTGGGGATTAGCGTGCGAAGGATTGCAGCCAAGCACACAAGTACGAGGGAAAGGAAAGAGCTAGAAAAGATCGTACAAAATCTAAACCTGAAGAAGGCTGTACGAAATTTTAATTCGAAGGAGGCTACACAAAATTTTAAAGCTGAAAGTTTCGTATGACTGTAGAGGAATAAAAGATCCGTACAGTTCGTGGAGACTAGTGGAGTGTAAAAGAAATTGATAGTACCACTTTGGAGAATCAAAAAGGCCGTATAGTTCAATGAGGGAAGTATCGCTAAGAGCAGTGTTCAAGCTAAGAGTGAGTTATTCTAACCACCAACAATTAGCATTTAAAACAAACATTTTTAAATTTGGAGGGTAAGTGTTGTGAAATTGAAGCACATTGGTGTTACGACGAAAATAAATATCACCAAGAAAGGAAGATGGCAGCCAGTACCAACAAAGGCAAGAAGTTGAATATCATTTGGCCAAAAATTGTAGGGAGCACAGCGATGGCAAGAGGAAGTGACGATGCCGTCACACTAGAGAGAATCACATGGGAGAGTCTCAGCGGCATAGAGTGTTGCTCGTGGTGGCTTTTAGCGCCAGACTCACATATGCTCAAGAAGACATTTGAAAAGGCATAGGTAGACAAGGCAACATAGCTGCCATTCTTTTATGCCAGAGATTTTGATCCTTATTTGCGCCAGTTGGTAACTAGCTATGATAGGGACGACCATCAGTCAATAATCAAGTATAGGGATTATGAAGTCACGGTGTGGTATGGCACCCCTAAGTTCACGAGGGTTTTTGGAATTCCATCTCGAGCGTTGATGCCTATGAAGTCGCCGGGCAAGATGACAAAGCAAAAAAAGGAGGCCCTCGTAGCAAGAGTATGTAGGTCTAATCTCACCCAGCAGGAGAGAGACAACATTTGGGGCGCTGACAACAAGGGACTATAGAAGAACTTCCTTGGCAACCCCTAGTGGAAGTGTGTGCTCAACTTGATCAAGAGTAGACTCACAGGTGCCAGTAGGGCATCAAACATTGTGGTCTGGATGATAGGGCCGATGATTGGATTGGCTACGGGTGTGGTGTATAGTTGGGCGACTGAGCTTTTAGAGCGGATGAGAGACTTTATGTCTTCGGCACAAAGCTTGCTTGTGTGCAACGTGAGCACACTTCGTTTGGCCTAGTCTGTCAGAACCCTGGTGGTTCTCTATTCTGAAACCCTAACTGAAACTGAGGGTTTTTTTGCAAGTTTTGTGTTTTTGTATTTTTTTTGTGGTTTTTGACAATATATTGAAAAGCTGCGATTTAACTGAATAATGCTTGGAAAAAATCAAAATAAATTCTAGAGCACAATATAAGCTAAGATCTTGCTCAATAATAGTAGGCGCATCATTTATTATCACTTCCAGAGCGTTTACAGTAATAAATACGGAGATATAAATGAAATACAATAAATTTAATTGAGGAACCTGGTATATGTCAGCCGCCTTGGGAAGAGTGCAAATGTACGGCCAGCTCCAAATGTTCAGGATCCAAGCTTGAAAATAGAGGATTATCTTCTTAAACCCTAAGCGCCCCTTCTGCAAAAGACTGGAGACCAAAAGCCTGAGTGATTTTCTCTGATGAAATAGTACGGCCCTTGCTGGTACGGCCTGTACAGCAGCATTAAATGTGGTACGGACTCCAAGAAATAATGCCAGATCACTGAATAAAGTCCTCTGATGAAGTCGCCTATACTGCCAGATGAATACCTTTGTAAATCTCTGAATGAATAGCTGAATAAGTCCAATCTGTGATCTCTGGATGAAATCACCAAGTGCAAGCTTCAACTGGTATTTCACAGCCTCAGTCTGCCTGATCTCTGAAGAGTTTTCGTTCTCCAGAAACGTTCGTCTGCCAGAAACCCTAGGGTTTGCAAACTCCAATGCTCAGAGCAATAAAGACAAAATTGAATAATAATATCAGAATAGTTCGATTTTGCCTTGAAAAGGTATATATTGCTCTTGAAGAAATTCGACCCAACTCCTTTTTAAATAATCGTTTAAATTAAATGATTTAATACGCCTTTTTTTTACTTAGGAGAAATCATTAATTATTGGCGTCCCTTTTTTAATGAATATAAAATACTCATTAAGTCAACATTTAATAATTTATTATAAAGTATAATAAATACTTTATAATTAAGCCAAATAATTAAATATTTAAATATTTCAATAAAGTGACTTTAATATAAAGTCAAATTATTAAATATTTAATAATTCATTAAATACTCCTTATTTCTCCGTCTGATCCTCAAACTGCTGAACTGGGTCGATTCTGAGCTGAATGGTTGAACCAGGTGCCCTGCCCGAAATAGCAGCTTCCGCCTGACCTAACTTTCTAAAAATAGAAAGTTCCTGAAAATGCTCACTGGAAGATTCTGTGAAGGCCCAACCTGACACAACTGCAAACTGGAGCTACCAAACACTGAACAACTGCCCCAGATGATCCTCTGCACACTCCTGTCAGCCTACGAGGATCGAAATGATAGGCTAACCTTGTCACTAGCTGCGCTGACTAGGATGGGGACATGACATAGTCGTACTTGTCACAGAATCACCGCTAGAGCACTACCATGTGGTGACACGACCATTCGCTTAGACGACTCCTTCATCAGGCCATGCAGTTACTTCACCCTCACAGCCGAGGCTGCGAAGACAAGGGCAGCCTGGACAGGCAGAATCCAATGGGGATGAGTCGGTGGGACTGGTACGAATTACACTGCTGGATCCTCACAACCCTCTCGGCACCCTTCATAGGTACATTATAGAGTTGAGTGCCATGGGTATGTTATCACAGAATCTAGCAGCGCTCGTTCCACAAATAACCCCCCTACGAAACTTGTTCGTTTTCCTAGGTTTGTGAAGTTCAAGCACGCAAAATGAGGTGATTTTTGAGCCACCTCGAAATGCGTTCCAAAGCCTTAAACAGTAAATTTGAGCATCCCCCTACGTTCGCGTTGCGAAGACCTTCGAAACAAGTACCTTCATGAGCTTTCACTGTTGATACTTAGTGAAATTGGGAAAAGTGCAGTTGTCTCAAAAAACAACGCTCCAACTCACTTTGAAAAAATGACTAAGTGTCAAAAGTGCAAGGGCGCTAAAAATCAGTGCCCTTGCACTTAAGTGATTTTTATAAAGTGCAATGGTGCTGAAATTTAGCACCTTTGCACCTGTTTCCAAGACTTAGCCAATTTTTGGCTTGGGCGTGGTTTTTTGAGTCTTTTACATGTTTCACTTATTATGCTTCATTTCATGCCACTTTTTATTGAGTTGACTTAGGTTATTGAAAATTACTTAAAAGTGATTTTATGTTTCTTATTCGTCATTTGTGGTCTTCTCCTCCATTCTTTCTTGCTGGGTGAACTCTTCTCAAGCTGCAAAACGCGTTTTGAAGAAATTTGAAGTTCCTTCCAACAAGGTTTTCACGTTTTCTCTCTTGGTAAGTTGTTACTTTTACCTTTCCTTTCTTCCCTTAGTACTTAGTGTTGGTTTGATAACATGTTGATGATTTGCAAAGTGCGTTTGGTTTGCTATCAATTTCTTCATGCGTTTTGAATCAAACTCACGCGTTTTCTTTCTTTCCTTTTTATCTGTGGTGTCTTGTGTTAATGCGTGGGCGTTTTCTTCTTACCCTTATCACGTTTTTCTTTTGTCTTCATGCGTTTTACTCAAACTCACGTGTTTTCTCATTTGGGTCGTGGTTTCTTCTGATTTTTGGTCGAGTTTTCCAATCTTTGTTAACCACGCCTTTGTCTTTGGTTTCCTTTCTTTTCCCACATCATTTCTCTTCAACGCCAGCTGGGGTTTCGTTTGTTTCAGCTTATAACTATTAAGAGCAAAGTGTAATGGCGTAGAAAAATGCAAGTGTTTCTCTCCAAAACGCGTTTCATAAGTGTTGGTATAATGGAAATCCATGCTTTAGATGGCCAAGCGCTGTTTTGAAACATCATTACACATCATCCATTTGTGCTCAAAGAGTAATGGCGGTGAATTTTTTCACCTTTACACTTACTTGAAACTTCATTCAAGCTGAAGTGCAGTGGCGCTGAAAAATAGCGCCATTACACCAAATTGACCTTGAAAAATTTGTAACACTGGATAGTGCAGAAGCGCAGTTTTTGAGCGCCTCTGCAAGCACCAGTGTCATTTTTACCCCCAAGTGCAAGGGCGTTGAATTTTGGTGCTCTTACACTTTTCATTGTTTTTCTTCCAGACACTTCAAAACTTGCTAGTTTTGCCTCGTTTCTTGTTCCTTCCACTCCGTGCATCGTTTTGGGTGCCTTGTCACTCTTTTCATGCTTGCTTGACATCGTTGCTCGCTTCACGCATCCCAATGTTGTTTTACGACTAACATTTGTTGATTCCACATCTTGCAGTTTCTTTTCAAATCTCATCAAAAGATCCTCAAAGTTGTTGCTTGTTGATCCCATTACTATCAGATGACTGCCTAGAAACCTCCATTGTCTTCAAGGGCTAAAAACAAAATGAAATACAAATATCAAGGTGTTTATCCGCCAACAGTGGTAGTCTCCAAGGTGGATGAGATAAAAGACACAGAGGTTGGTCATCAAGACCTAGTTGATTTTGTGAAGAGAACCGAGAAGAAGCCTCTTGATGATTCTCTGAGAGCAATCGTACATAGTAATCTGCATTTGTTGTCTATGCTCCCTACCTCTGCACATAATACAAAATTTGTCCTTTAGGTTGCATCCCATTACATCAGGGAAAGCAGAAGTGTGATTGATTCTTCTGGACACGAGATATTGAGACTTGACCCTTACTTCTTTGATATTGTTTTTAGAGTTTCACAGATGGAGAAGTACATTGACATCTCAATACAACAAGCGCAGGAGGTCTATGACGCAGATCCCAACAAGGCTAAAATCTTGATAAATAGTCAATGGTTGAAAAAGCCTAGGCAAACTATTTCCAGATGGCCGAAAGGACTTCCGCGAAGTGACTTCAAGGAATATGTCAGAGATATGATCACACTCTTGAGCAGAGTAAAAGGGTTGCTTGAATCATCTTATTTTCATGACTAGATGTATGAATACATCAAAATCATAAGACAAAAAGTTCACATTGATTGGGGCAAACAGATTAGCGATGAAATACATGAATTGATCAACGTGCCGTCCACATTGAAGTTCTATACGACTTCTTACTTGGTGTGTGCTGCAGCCGTGATGAGGCGATTTCCAGGTCTATCTACAAGAGGGAATAGGCACACCGTACCTGTGTATAGATTTTTCTATCAACTAGAGCTGAAAGAAAGCTTTCATCATTTCAGGAGGGTTACTAATGCTTTCTTCGCACCTTTGCTTTTCAGCTTTGATCTGACTCTCGAAAGGAAGAGGGTATCTGATGAGGCCTACAAAGTGGTAAGTAAAGTTGGATGCATATATCTACAATTCCCAACTTTTACTTATTTAAGAGTAGGGTGCTACACTGGTTGCCCTTACATGTTGCCACGATACCCCTCGGACAAGTGGATCCTCATGGAGATGTGCAGACAGCTGATTTCAATGCACAAAGAACGAAGAAAGATTCACAAACCGGGATTCAAGTTCCCACCGACAATTGGTAGGTATACCATCAAGACTGTACAAAAAGCCAAATCAGTCTATGCAGAGATGCAGGTCATGACAATCAGGACCTACAAATACAGGTTTGATTTTGACTATCGAGATTTCAGGAAGAAGTTGCAAAATGGTCATCATCACAGGAACTGTTTTGAGGACATTTGGGCTGATTGCAGAGATGAGGAGGCCATTCGTAAGATGGATTATTGTAGCTTAACCGTACAACAGATCAGAGATCTTGGTGTTGCTGGCCTACCAAAGGATTTCACAGATCCTGGCGATATCATGAATGTTTTCTATGATGAACAAGAAATAGTCAGGAGGCTGTTGCCTGCAATTCAATGGTCCAAAATAGAAAGTGTTAACATCAAGGAAAGATTGGCACCAATCTTGTCTAACATTGCAGAGTGGTTACACAAGCACGACTTTGACATGAAAACTTTCAAAACAGATTCTGAGGGAGAATAATCCGAAGCAGAAGCCAACTGACAACAAGAACTCCGCATGAAAGACAAATCTGCGGCTCTTCCCACTTCTTCGCGAAGAGGCCCACGGATCAAGTTCATTGTCAGCAAGAAGGACACACTGGCCATCCCGGAAGGAGAAACCACAAAATCTAAACCATCTCGCTCCAAAGGAAAAGGGGCTGTTTTTGAAGAGATAGATTCCGATGAAGAAGGAAATTCCAGTGATCAATTCGCTGAAGAAGTTTCAGCAGAAGCAGACTCTAATGAAGAAGAAGATTCTGAAGATGAACAATAGTTTGAAGGTGATTCTAAAGGTGAACCAGAGTCAAAAGGACAAGAGGATGATCAACAGGAACCCAGGCATGATGAAGAAAGAACTATTTCTCCATTTGAGAATGTAGTTGAAGAACTTCCCAGAACATCATCGCCTATGATTTCAAATGTTCCTCATACACCTCCAAATCCGAACACTCCACCATCTGTTCCTACATCACCTATTCCTACCACCGTCATACTCGCAGTGGATGTTTCACCTACCCCTGCAGCATCAACCATACTTGATACTCCTTCAGTGACAAGTATACACACGGTTGACATTTTGTCTAGCCCTCCATCATCTATTACTAGCCTGTCATCGCCATCATATGATATCACTTTAGAGATTGATTTTAATCGGTTGATGAATGAATCAATGCGTGATTAGCTCAATGTGCAAACTACAGGAGCAGTTATGACAGACACTGAGCCCATTGTAACAGTACCAGTTGCTACTTTTGAAGAGACAGTGACAAGAGAGTTGACAATTAGCCCGGAAGCTCGTACCTCCTCTCTTCCCCTTTGGTTGATATCTCAAGTGTTGAAGCGAAAGAAGCATATGCTTTCTCCAGAAGATCTCGACCTTGAAGAGATAGTCCCTCCAAAAGCTAAGGGGAAGAAAAAGGCGAAAGTGTATTCGCGGCTAAATGTTGACAAGATTGGTCACAAATATGCGGAGATTGGCATACCATCGTAGGAGGAAGGAAATGTCAACATGGAGGATTACACAGTGATAAGGGTCCAGCTTGGCAAAGTTACAAACGAAAGTGCAAAAGCAGATGCATAGGTGACTTTGGATATCTTGGTTGGAAGATTGGACAAAATGGAGCAAGCTCGTACTATGTACAAACAAAGGGCAGAGCATTATGCCATTGTTGTGAGGAAACTTGCAGGATCTACAAGTAATGCACAACCGTTAGCAATGGTGAGTGTTGAGGACCCAGCTGTCAAGAAAGCTGAGAAGTTTGCTTCCAAAGGTAGGGTGTTGTATGATTTCATCAAAAAGATTGTAGAACACGGTTCTCAAATTATAATTGCTGCAGATGAAAAAGCTACTCTGATAGCCAAGCTCAAAACAAAGCTTGATAAGGAGGAGAGTGCACTTTCCCAAGAGCGCAAAGAAATGGAAAAATCCCTATTGTGGTGGTCACAAATGAAACAGGCAAAGCTTAGTAAATTGGTTGAAGCCGGGGTGATTCCTGACAAAGGAAAGTACATAGAGGTAAGAGAATCTTTGAAGCATCGTATTCTTGTGTTTGAGTCTCTTATAGAATATCTCCACCAAGTACAGGAAGATGTTGAAGGACATCATGTGATTCTTGAAAGAGGAAACAAGGAGTTACCAGGGCAGCTTCTTGACGAGAATCGTATCTTCCTGTCGGCCACAAAACTATCCCAGATCTTCAAAGAAGCCATCATGAAGTTGATTGACAGTGTAGACTTTTCAGAAGCCTCTCTGGATGTCATTTGTGATACAAGGCTTACATTGGATAACCTTAAAACGCATCTTGACGGGTGCAAAAAGGTTCACTCATCTGCCATGAGATCGATCACGAGGATTCACACCATTGTGGATTACACCGTTGGTCTGGATGAGAAGTTCACGCAGGAAACCAGGATGAAGTATGAAGACTTCCGCGCCCAAGCAAGGAACTATGAAAATTCCTGATTTCCAAGTGTTCAACTTTTTGATGCTTTTCCTTATGCATCTTGAAAATAGTTTTTGACATCTTAAATGTCTTTTCTCGAAATGTAATTGCACCAAAAATCTGAGATGTAATTTGTTGAAAACAAATTACACTTTGACTTTGGTCAAAGTTATGTGAGATTTTCCTTAATTAGCTCACCTAACTTTGCTAATTTTACTCCTTTAATTTCCTAGATTTGCTCATCCCTCTCCTCTATATATATAAGGGATATTGTATTGTTTATCTTTGATCTATAGCAACGAAGTGCTGCTCTTTTTGCAACAAATGTATGAAACTTTGTGTTCAACTTTGTGAATCTGTATCTTATCAATAAAGAAGGAAGTTGCATACCAAACTTTGCGTTGGATCAATCGTCTTTTGAAGTTGATTAAGATTGGTGGTGATTATTGTGTGAGATCTAAGGGCTTCAAGTAAATCTATGTAAACTTTGTGTTGCATTCTTTACTTTGAATTTTAGTTTATGTTTGAGTAACCTTTGGTGGATGAACTGCAAGACTTTGTGCTTGCATTTGTTCACATTGTTCGTGGCACTATTTTGGTGATGTATCTAGAAGACTTTGTGCTTCTAATATGACTTTGTGCCGTCGTAAGCTTTCCTTTATCTTTTTATTATTATTGTTATCATGCTGGTATCTGTACGGTTTGGTTTGTGAAGATAGAGATATTGGAATTACTGCTTTGACTTTAGTTTGAAGTTGTACTGAATCAAGAACTACGGACCGTGGAGCATTGTAAAACATCTTCTCTGAAAAAAGAGAGAGAGATGAATGTGACACATCCCAAATCCATTAATCATAGTGTACATGTTATAAATACTTGATTAGTTTTACTTGTTTTTGAAAGCAGTAAGAAGGGCGCCTCCCCTTTCTGAGAGGAGAGATTACATCTCACATAGCTGTGGCTGGAGTCCTAGTTGTGTAATCTATCGAAAAGTTGATTACATAATTTTCACCTAACACGGTAGACATATGCAAGAGATTGGGGAAGTGAGCTAGCAGCTCATAACTAGATTAGATCCCTTGGTAGCTTAGGAGGCCGAACGCATTTTGGCGTTTATGCAGCAGGGGTGTGAAAGAGAATTCTTCCAATGCTTCACAACAAAGGGTTGGACGAATGTGCCGACAACCAAGATGCTGGATGAGATGACAGTTGCTTGGAAGCCAAGTCGACTTGCAGCAGTGGGAAGGCATGGAAGGGTTCTAATGGCGCTCGATGGTATGGAGCAATGCTACCGAGACGCCTATTTACAGTTGCGCCAACAAAAAATCCTCATAAATGTGACGAAAGGAGAACGAGATAAGGCTCTGGCATAGGAAGCCTAAAGTCATACAAAGCTCGCGGAGCAGATCTGCAAGTCACAAGAGTAGCTGGCTCAGGTGATGGCAAAGTAGGGACAGGTGTTGGCAGCAAAAGAGGAAGTGTTGAGAGAGAAGGACAAGCTATTGGCCGAGAAGGATATTCGGCTAGAGGAGGTATGGCGATTGGTTGGGGAGAGGGAGATTTAGTTGATTGAGAAGGACAAGGACTTGGTGGGTACGAAAGAGGAATTGGTAGTTGCACAAGCCAAACTCGTTGAGGCAGTGAAGATGGTGGAGTTAGTTCGAGAGCAGCAAAAGGTGGCCACCTAGAAACTCCAACACCTTTAGCAGCAGTCAACGACGACTCCATCTTCGTCCGTACATCTAGGGGCGCACTCTCTCCCTCCCTCCTCTTAATTCCCTTTCTGTACCCCAGTTTTTCATTTTCAGTTGTCTAGAAGATTACTTTGTGGGGGGGATGATGTAGTTGACCAAAATGTACTTAATCGGCTGTGAGTAGTAAATAAGACTTAGTTTAATATTTTATGTATTTGTAATGAACATGCTTGTACGATAAATTTAAAACTTTAAATTTCAGTCAGAATAAGTAAGAAGTATGCCATAATGATAAATTTTTTTCTTTTCAAAAACATAAACAAGATACATCTTTTGCAACTTTTATCTATTTCATTCCAAATGAAATTACAAAGTAAGAAGAATAATATACATACATAGCCCGCAGGCTTTTGGCACCAATAGAAATAAGAATGTCCAGGAGTTCGTCCTGTCAAGTCTTGGATCATCAGTCAGATGTTGAGGAGGAGAAACATCACTCGGGCGCTTTTCCGCCAACCACGGACATATAATGCGGTCCCCCGCACGATCATTTTGCAGTGAACGGCCCTCCCTTCGAAGAAGAGATTGGTTGGGTAACCTTTAATGACTACCAACTGGACATAGTGCTGTGATCCTACAAAGCTAGCTTCCGTGCAATCGGCAATTCTCGAACTAGGATGTATTTTGGGATCACGGTGAACTGACAGTGTAGTACTACATCTAAATGGTTCCTGACACTACTTTGGCCAAAGTGTTCACATTCAATATAGAATGTAAGTCATATGTCACTTACACTAGCCAGGTTCAACTTGACTTGAGGCTATCTTATTCTACGCATAGGTTGATCTATCGGGGTAGTCCGTACCCTAGATTTCCTACAACAATCTAATTACTGGAATGATGAACATTTTAATAAGATCCTACAACCATCGCCCTTATTCAGGATATTCTCATCCTAAGGGTACAATAACTTGACTAAGTTATTTAATATCTAGTTGTAACTTGAAACTCATTTAAGTGCTCACGATACATTCCTAATATTTAGTAACTAAATACAAACATATACTCCGTATATGGAGTCAATATAATTTATGCAGTTTCCTATTCATTGCCTAGTGTAAACCGTACACTAATATAGCAAAAGTAACAAAAAAGAATATGCATAAAACCTTCTTATAAATTATCTTTTTGCTAATATTCATTTATCCTTTTCACACCTCTTCCTAAGTAAATCAACCTTCAGCTTTAATTCTTTTCAGTCAAGAATATGATTCAGAATTACTTCAAAATACTAGAATATCGGAAAGCATGTAAAAGCAGGAGTTAGCATGCCTGGTAAAGCTTTCAAGATGTTTTGAAAAATGAGAGCCCTTCTCCTCAAGCTAACTGCCCAAGAACTTTCTTTAGAATTTTGGAGAAAGAGTAAACTCCTTCTCTTGCCTTCCACCAAATGACTTTCAGCTAACTCTGTAATAAGTTCTCAGCACGACAATCTGACAATTCCAAACTGCTGTTCTCAACTCTGAGATTGCTTCTCTCAACACCACCAAATAGCTTTCTTAACATGATAAGATTAATGGCAAATTCCCTCACAAATGAAAAATACTCTACTCTCTTGAAAGAATAATATGAAATTCTTGACTGTAACTCGTGTGAATTTGTATAAAATTCGTATGTTAAGAATGAACCATTCGCAGGTTTATATAGGGTTGTCATTTTAACTATTTCCTCTTTCTATGGCGCCAGTGCTGCCAACAAAGCTTGGAACGATTCAAAGTAAAAACGTGTTGCTTAATGGCAAGGGTTTCGTTCTCCATTAACTGACAGCAATGATGCATTATCAAATCCGCATATGCTCAATTCACTAAAACGTGACACCTCCTGGTTTTTGCGCGATTCAACAGGTAGGTTAAATGACGAATTTAAAATAAGACTTTTTCCTAGTTTCAATGGCGTCCACATCCTCCATTAATTGTGCATGAATTTATTCGGCCATTTTCAGTTGCTAGAGGTCGCGCGATTCTCCCTGCGCGTTTTTCACTTCATCCGCCATTTTTACGGCTTGGCTTTATTTCGAATTTTATTTTAGTTCAACATTTGAAATAGTCCACAGGAAATATTTTGGACTTGGCGAATAACAAAAACATTTGATTTCAATTTTTCAAATGAAATAATCATTACCAAAGAAAAATCGACATATTCCTTAATTCGCATTTCTCTTGTAAATATCAATAAAATGTTAATCAAAATTTCGTTTTGATTTTCAAATCTTTTATTTAAATACATTTATATATATATTTTATTTTATTAAAATATTTATATAATATAGTTTTTTATTAAAATATTTATATAATATAGTTTTTTAATTTTACAAATGTATACGATATTATTTAAATTACTAATTTAAATAATTATACATAATGTAAATTAAAAAACTATATTATATTTATATTTTAATATAATATTAAATATATAAATATATTTATCTTTATACCTAATACATTATATGTACGTATACTGAGAGTCAGTCAATACTATAAGTTCTAATGTATATGTGTATGTATAAATTCCGAGGCAATATACTATCAGAATATATATTCATTCGACAAGTTAGTTGCGGGTACGTATACTTGTGTATATACTTATATTTATACTTTATGTATAAGTACTCATAAATACACTTATATCAATGCACACATATGGCATATCCATCTGCTCAATACGTTGTATCAACATGAATGTACTTATGGGTACTTGTACATATCATATTCATATGTATATATACAAATACACATATCCACCCCTAACAAGAAACATTACTCTATATAAGGTTATACTGGCAAGCATCACTTATTTACACATTCAGAAGAAGATACGACTCCTAATGATACTAAACAAGCCTACGGATGATTTACTCTTAACCTTGATAATGACTTAGCTTACTCAGTCTACAGTTTGTGTGTGTATGCCCAATTGGTATTCGTTACTGTTTACCCGACCAAGTTCCTCCCCAAGTGATATCTCTCCTCTGCCTGGAGGTACGAACCTGTTTCCTGCACATCATGACACGGTAACGGGAGTCATTTGCTCAAAACCAAGGCATTGTACATAAAGCATCGTAGAAAGTTAAAGCAACATTATTCTATAACTTAATATGCTACTTTCATTCAAGATTTACATCAATAGGAGTATCAGACAATGAGACAATCATTAGGACACATTCAATTGATCACAAGAACAATTTATTTTATTCAACAAAAAGATTCAAACATTTACAATGTACTTTCTATGCAGTAGTAGCTATACAATCGGGGTGTAACAGTATTTGTCTTGTTATGTCGTTGTATTAGTTAGTGGTTTGGGAATTAGTTCCCGATGGAATAATTATGTTATGAAGAGATGCGACGGTTGGTCTTTCAACCACCGTTGGTGCACTATTTGTATTTGAGTTTTGTAATCAATTGGCACTGTTGCTATGATTGTTCATATTATACTTGTACTGGCATATTTTCAATGAATAAAGACAAATGTGATGATTTTATGCATTATATTCTAGTATGGTGTTATGTTTTGTAAGTTACTCTCGTTTACTCCTTGCATATGTTGGAATTCATTCTGTGAGTAAACACACTCAAATGATGCTCTCCCTCCTATAGCTAGACAACCACGATTGTTTTAATTAAACAAGATCACTATGATTGTAACGACCCGACATCTACGTAAATTTTTTTTCTATCTTTTACAACTTTTAACCAAAGTAAACGAGTAACAACAGCATAACCAAATTTTTCTTTTCTTTTCAAAATAAAGTACAACATATAAATATGATTTCAAAACTTTTTCCAATTTAAATAACTTTAACTTTTCATTGAATAACAGAGTATAAGAGTATAAGAAATACATACACAGCTTTAAAAGCTTTTGCACAAATAGAAGTAAGACGGTCCAGGTTCTTCCCTTGCAAATCTTGGTTCTTCGGTTGTCAGGTTGTGGAGGAGAAATATCACTCGGGTGCTTTTCCGCCAACCACGGACTAATAATGCGGTCCCCCGCACATTCATTTTTCAATGAATGGCCCTCCCTTCGTCGAAGAGATTGGTTGAGTGACCGATTCCGTTAACCAACTGAGCATAGTGTCGTGTCCTACATTTCTAGATTCTTGTGTCTTACAATCCCAACCTAGTATATGTGTCTTGGATCACTGTGAACTGACAATGTAATCGTCTTCCTAAACTAAGAGGATGTAGGTACATTACATTACTATGGCCATAGTGTTTTGATTCAGTAAACGACTGATAAGTCATCTATCACTTACACTAATCAGGGCCGATTTGCCTTCGGGCTACCTTACTCTATGCGTAGGCTGTGTCCTTCAGTGGGTTTAGTTTACCCCAGACTACCTACTTCAAACAGTTTACTAGAAATGAGTCTTTAAGCAAGTGTTTGCTATCCTATCTCCTGTTTTCGGAATTCTTTATCCTAGGAGAGAGCTTCCTAATGTTAACCTAATAACACAAGCTAGGATTACACATTGTATAGACATCATTTCGTTCCTATAATTTATTACCATATACGGAGATCATACAAGTTCATAACTTCAAACAGTTGCATAACCATTTAACACACACAAAAGACAGTCTTGTAGTGCAATGCATATAATTTCCTTCTAATGCATATACTCAAAAAGAATCCTTTCTTTTCAAAAACCCCCAATTTTCTACTAATCTTTCTCAATCACATTAAATCTCTTCTTTTCAAAATCCCGTCCCCAATTTAATCTTCTCTAATTAAATTGAATATAACGAAATGCAACAAGTTATCCCTTTAACTGTATTGATTTTCCCTAATCCTTTCCCATGCATAAAATGAAATTCCTTTAAATCATTATGCATTAAAAGATTATTAACAACAAATGACTACTAAAACAAATTCATTATTTTCAGTTCAACACAGACAGCAAATACCAGACAGTAAAGAAAAATAACTTAAAGTTTTAAACTTTAATTCAGTAACATGCCTGTATCAGCTCCTTTCCAGTAATACTCCACTAGCAATCTTCTATTGCTGATCTCAGCCAACAGTATCCTTACTCAAAAATTCTCCAGTTAAAGAATATTATTGATATCTCACAGTAATTTATATCTGATAATACTCAGCACTGTCATGTCCCCGAAATTGGACATTTAAATATTAAAAAAAAAACATAATTAAAATAGTTAACCATCTGATATTACACAATTGTAATTGTCCGAAACGATATTATAATTATGAATATTATAAATATTAAAGTATATAAAGATATGAAATATAAATGTAAAATAATATTATAATTGGACAATTATAATTGTTATAAATACAAAATACATATTAAAATGTATAAAAAGAATAAACAAGAAATATAATATTATTATAATTATAATTATCAAAAGATAATATTATAATTATAGTTATCAAATAAATAACAATATAAATATAAAAATATAAATATTAACAACTTGACATTATTATTATGATATTATAAAGAAAACTAATATATTAATTAACTGTAAATCTGAGAGTTATCTAGAACAATATAGAATACAAAGTATAATAATAAAAAATCATAAATAAAATACTTTATCAACTGCATTATAAACAGCGAAGGGACACAACCCTCCCTTTAATCGCCACCAATGAATCTTATTTTAAGTGCAAACTATGAAGAAGTCGAGGGGGTGTTGCTGAGTTTAGAAAAAGATACGTTGGCAGCAAAAGACAAATAAACATTTGAAAATCAAGCAGCATAAAGGGATCTCTAACAAAGGTTACATCTTTTCCAAAAGATGCCCTTTTCCATAAAATATATATATCATGTAAGTGACGATGAAGGAAGGAAGAATATTGGAGGGAGGAAGAGACACGGAGGGGGGGAATTACCTACAAGATATTCTTTAAAATGCATTGCCCACTCAAAAGGGGGACAAGATCTGAAACATGGGCCCCAGCAGCAGCCCAAGTTGTGTTAAGTATAGAGAGGAGGTTGTTTGATGTGAGAAGAATTGGAATAATCAAAAGGGAGATCGAATAAGGAAGAAGAATCTATTCCTGACAAGGGAATCAATGAGGAAGTATTGAACATAGAAGGAAACGTGACTGCATAGCAGTTGATAAAAATCGTAATCTGGGACAGGAATACGTCTGGTCTATGTTCAGAAAAATATATGCATATTATACAGTTAATTTATATAGGCCAGACAAATGTCACCTACAGACATACAAATCAGATTGCTTATAAAGAGACCAAAGCAGGGAATCAGTGATGAGATAGTTAAGGAAATTATATGTAATTTCATGGCTACGATTCCTCCTTTCAAGATTAAGGACTAGGAATGAATCAACCAAGGGGAAATAAATATAGATATATACTGAAATTACTCAGTAAGCTGACAGTCAGCAATAGAGGTATGTTGTTTTAAGGTAAGTTTATTATGATTGTCAAATTATATATATATATGGTTATAGTATAATGAAATATATATATAAGTTAGTGATGATTATAGTTTATATATTTGTGAGTATGTATATACGTATATAGATATACGTTTTATATGCGATTATGTGATAATGATGTTTGCAGCAATTTTTGAGATAACAACTCTATTCATTCACCATGATGATAAATATGGGATCTTGTAAAATGTTAAATCAACTCTAAGTTACATATGAAATATATCATAGAAGAATCATTCATAATGAGTGATCAAAAGAAGATGAATAAACCTTGACAAGAATGAAATATTTATAGCATCTTTGATCTTATTGGATTTTGTCACTGAATTTATTGATCTCTAACATTCTAATATCTCTTTGAGAACTACTTTGATTGCAAGAATTGGTTTCAAATGTTTCTGTTAGAAAAGGGGACATTACAAGCACTTACTAAAACACTTGAAACAGATAACTAACACAGACTCACAATATTGGCTCTCAAAATTTGCAATGTTTAAGCTCTCTAAAAACGTCACAACTCAGAAAACAAAGAATGATTTCGAATGAAAGTTTGTGAAGTATTTATAGGCCGCAGTTAAAACAATTTCCCCATTTCTGGGCATGTATTTTGACAGATTTCAATGTTTACTCAGTCAAAGTGATACTTGCCATTCATCTAAACCTTTAGTCATGTTTTTTCATGATGATTCGACTCCTATACAGCCAGCAATTCGAAGAACATTTCAACTTGAAACAAAAACGAAATCTACAGTCACGTTTTTCTTGCCAGGCGTCAGAATTTTCCATGATATTTTTGCTGTGTTCTAGGTCAAGTTCCAAATCGACACAGCTCAGTAGTTTATTGCTATTTTCTGGTTTTTGAGCTTTGAATTTGTCTTCTATCATTCCCAGCTGTGCAGGAAGCTCCGCCATTTTCACGGGTGAGTTTCTCTTTAATATTTTCATTCATTTCCTAAGTTCGACTTTTTCAATTTTTCCTTTTATGAAGTTTATTCCATTTTCAAATGTATTTTGAAAAATATTTCATACGGCTATCTTCTAAACTTTCACAAATGCAAATGCGAATTTCATTCTTTTGAAATTGAAATTTGTTTTAATAACTTCTATTTTGATATTATATTTTGAAATGGTTTTTCCATTTTAATAATTTATATTTGTATATTTTACTTTATAAATGTATAATTTAAACATTAATATTTATTTGTATATAAACGTATTTATATATAAATAAATATTAATTTTAATATTAATACATTTTATTAATAAAATATACAAATAAATATTATTATTTATATATTCTTTATGTATTGATATTTATATATATATATATATATTAATAATCACCTTATTAATATATATATATATATATATATATATGTATAAACATATATTTAAATCTTTCAAGACAATAACACTTGAATATCATTTATCAAGGTATCAGGCAGAATGTGTACGTGTAAACATGTCTACATGTACTCTAGGTATATACATATGTATGCGTATATACATGTCGATACATATGTACGAGCATATCCATTTGCTTAACGTACATACGTATTGATATGTCTATACATTTACATATGTGTACACCGTGTATACATGTGTATACGTACCCATTCGACCTTTATCACATTCTTTCTATTACGTTCATTCATAGGGATTCACAGTAAAGTCAGACTAACATTCAATCACATCATATAAAGCATAGGGAAGTAAATCATATTCCTAAGCCTATGGATGACTAACTTATCTGACCTGTTTCTCTATGTACCGTTCTTAATGTGTGTATATGCTCAACTGATTAACTTTACCGGTTAAACGACCAATATCCCTCTCCCAAGTGATATTTCCCCTCTGCTTAGAGGACTGGATCTCATTCCTGCATTCACAATTATAAACTCACAGCAGTCATTTGCTCACAAAATTAGCAATACATATAAATTTCACAAAAAACATCACATAAATCTCATTATGCACATTTTTCACCATGATTAACATTAAAAGAACAACAGAAGAATGAGATGATCGAAACTCATATTGAAAACAAGGTGATTCACATCTTTATTCATTCATAAACTTGTCTTTACAAACACATAATCCTTATTTAATTCTAATAGCCTAATAGCTATACAATAACTGATGTAACATCCTGCCTTGTCAAGTGCCTGAGTTACGTTAACGAAGTGGGGTCAAAATCAAGATCAAATGATGAAAATGCATGAAAATCAGAAAGGAAACCTCGGACTAATTTTTTGTTTTTTGCAATGAGATTACAATTCAACACGCACCCGTTAAGGTTAGCACTAAACCAAAACGATGCGGAAAGTAACTCTAACCAGAATGTACACCAGGATCCCAATGTGGGCAAGGTGTGAGCATTGGTCAGAGGATCTAATGCAGAAGCACAACTGGAAAGGAACTCTAACCAAGAATGGCGCCGTGTGAAGGCGAGCATATGGTCAGAGGATCAATGCATGATGAACTCAAATAACTCTAACCAAGAATGGCGCCCTGTGAGGGCGAGCATATGGTCAGAGGATCCCTAAGCTACTTAACTGAAAGCAAATAGGCGGCAAGCCAGCCTCTTCCACTTATTCAGTGGGAAATACAATAGATTAAATGAAAGATAAGAGATGAATGGCTGATAGTACTACTAACAGCTTACAATATGTTAGAATGATCATTTAAATCTAAAGCTTTCAAGTCTTCTCTGCTGCAACTGTATAGAATGTCTTCCAAGGACTAAATGTAACTTCCAATGCTCAATCCCAGCCAAGGGGACAACTTTCTCAATTCTGATATATCAGACCTGCAACAGAAAATGGAGAAATCTGCAACATAATACTCATTAAAATGCTCATATCTTGCTCAATTCTCACTCTATTGACATGGAATCAAATGCAGATTGCCCTAAGCATGAAGGCACCCCAAATGAGACCCCTAAACCTCACCAAACAGCCTCTGTTCTTTTTGCACAAATCCCAAGACCAAAACAGAATGGTACGGCCCTCCTATAGGGGCGATTTTGCTAATAAAAATCAGAAACAGCAAATAAAAATCTATAAACTTGCAAGTAGGGTCGCCCCAAGCTGACAAGATGATATGAAGAACACCCAGAACAATATCTTTTTGTATTTTTGATTTATGAAAGAAAACCACCTACAGCCATGCAACATCAGCAACTCTGAAATATGACAAAATGTTTGAATAACATCTACCAAATGCAATGAAACTCAACTACAATGCAAATAACCCAACTACAAGCTAACCTCTCAACTAGTTGCTATCTTTCAAGCAAGAAGATGAGCCAATGCTAGGAGGTGTGCTTTCCCCGAAGCGAGTGCCTGAAGACAATTCAGCAGCATAACGGTGTAGTAGACAAAAGATCCCAAATGAAGAGTTGAGGCCTGAATATAAAGACATGAAGAGAACTTCTAGAAGCTTCAAGAAGGGCGCCCAAAACCCTAATTTCAAATTCAACATTTCCCTCCAAAAGATGGTGTCTTTTTTCACTTACTGAAATATTTCACTTTTTAAAATAAAAGTCAATCACCTTAAGTAGGCGTCCATTTCACTTAGCTCAATATTTGACTTTTAAAACATAATTTATCTCCATGACGCCTTGACCCTTTAAGTCCCCTTTTTAAAAACAACATGAAGTTGTACTGCTAGGTAAAGGGGTGTTATAATATTAAAATATAATATTATAATGAAAAATACTTATCTCTCCAAGAAAAATGCGCCCAAGGCCAAAAACTGAAGTGCCAGCTGAATCAATCAAGAAGACTAACCGAATCGAACTCCAACCCGGCTCCATCACAAAAATAGAATTTACTAAAAATAGTAAATTCATGAAGTTGCTCCGAATGCCAAACTGACCATACCATCGCAAAGCTCTCTGGAAACCCAGAAAGAATCCACGATCTGATTTTCAAACTTCAAGCAAGAACCTTCTCAAAATTAGGAAACCCTAATTTTACCATTTGAGTAGCCTACGGGTCTCCAGAATAGGCTAACGGTCAACTGCAATGATCACATTTGAGAAGGGGACATTACAAAATCTTGCCGCTTGGTAGGAAAAAGCGCCCCTAGAGGCCAGGGGCATCCTGAATTTTGAAGGCTCAGAAGTCAGTATTAGGGTTTGCATCCTCAAGGAGCTCCTTTTCAGTTTTGATCCTACTCTTCAACGAAACTGTTAGCCAGTCTATTAGATACATCAGTCAATCAAAATCAGTGATCAAATATAGGCTCTGATGACGTTTGCAAATGAAAATTTTAAAAAAGTTTCTAAGTTTGGAGTAATGGTGCCCAAAGTCGAACTTTGACTTTTTGAAACTAAAGTGCTGTGGCTGCCCTATAATGGTGGGATTTTTGAACTGGATTAAAATAATATTAAAACTTCAGTCTCACCTCCAAATAGACTTGCAAATGACTTCATTTTTCTTGCATGAGGCATAATTTCTCTTTGCATGCTAGGTGGCGCCCATTTTAGGGTTTTATCTTCATCCAGTCAACTAAATTGAGGTCCAATAAGATTATTGCGTCCTAAATTTAGGATTTAACTGAAGGTGACGCCTTAATTCATGAAATTTATTCATTAAAGCACTTGGGTGCCTATTTTCTTCATCACAGTTGAAGGAAAACACATATTTTCTCGTGCAAGCAAGATCTGAAGGCGCTACAGGTGATATTTTTTAGTGTTCTTCGCATTTCCAGGTCCAGATTGGTCAGAAGGATAATTTTTCAAATTCCATCATTTCAGCACAGGCTTGGCAGACTTCATCAATTGGGTAGAAGGAGGCAATTTTCTTGAAGATTGACAGAGGCAGAATATAATTTCTATCTTCTCCCCCTCACATTTCTTCTATCCTTGTCTTAGGTTTTCTCTTGCATGTCCAAGTAAACGACAGTTTTTCACAATTCTGGCCATTCGGGTTCGTTCAGCACAACATTGGCAACAAAATCCATGTTGCATAATTTTTCGAGAAAATCGCCTCGTTACTTCTCTTTTTAAAGTATTGTGCTTTTTTCTGAAAATTCTTTTGGATGCAGGTGAAAAATTCAACATTTTGAAAAACAAAGAATCTGGGTTTGGTCAGCACATTGGTGTCTACAAAACCCATGTTCCAGATTTTTTCGAGAAAATTGCTCCGATACTTCTCACTTTTTGAAGTACTGTGCTTTTTTTTGAAGATTCTTTTGCATGTGGGTGAAATAGTCAATATTTGAGAAAACAAAGAAATTGGGTTTGATCAACTCTCAAGCGGCAACAAAACCCATATGCTAGATTTTTTCGGGAAAAATTGCCCTCGCAGCCCCCGTTGCCCTTGCTACTTCTATTTCAAAAAGTCTTCGCATGCCAAGGAAAAAAAGCATTTTTTTGAATTTCTGACGTTGTGGGTTTGCTTAGGAATACATTCTCTACAAAACCCACATCTTGGAATTTTTCGTAAAAATTGCCCCTCGACAGGGTATTTTTAGTCTCACCAGAAGCTATTTTTAGCTCACCAGGAAAAGTTGTCAGAACATATCCATATTTATAGTCAACAAGCTAGTTTTTTAGTATACAAATCACTCAAATTGAATTCAAGACCAAATTGGTCTTGATTCACGATTTCATAAGAAAAGCTGACACCGATTTGCATCAAGTGCATTCGGAGGGTTGATTCAGACAATTTGACAGGCATAGTCACCCAAAGTCCACATGGTTTCATACCTCGCATAGCTAATAGCCTTCCAAGGCTAGTTTAGAGGGTTGAATACTGTTGGAATTTTGCGTGCGCAGTGGGTTCATGGGCATTTCTCACAGCAAGAGGGTTCACAGTCAAACTTCGTGGTTTCATCATGCAACACTCTTCCATTGAGAAAAACATGAAAAGTGTCAAGAGCGTTAGAAGCTTAAAGCTGAAGAAGAAATAGAGGCCATCACTCTAGTTACGGAGTTTCCAAAGTTACCAATCAATAAACTGTCAGTTGAAGTGTGCAAATTATTCCAGGATTGCTCAAGTTGTTGACAAGTAGTGAATATAGTTGATACATGTGACAACCTCCAAATGATGAGGCATTTAACAATTTCTTGGAGGAGGCTATTCAATATACACTTCTTCCAAGTTTCCATTAAGAAAATTTGATTTGACATCCATTTGTAGAACTTGAAGTTCTTGAAACAAGCGAATGCTGAAAACATCCTTATAGCCTCCATATGAGAAACGAGGGCAAATTTTTCTTCGAAATCAATTCCTTCTATGTGAGCGTATCCCTTGCATACTAATCTTGCCTTGTTCCTCATAACTTGGCCATCTTCATTCAACTTGTTCGTAAATACCCACTTAGAGCTAATCACATTTTTATCCTTAGGTCTTGGGACAAGTTCCCAAGTTTTATTCTTCTCTATTTGATCCAACTCTTCTTCTATAGCCTTTATCCAATGCTTGTCTTCACTTGCTTCTATAAAATTCTTCGGTTCCATTTTAGATAGTAGGCCCAAGTTTGCACGTTCGAATGCATTGGCTACTCTCCTTGTTTGAATTTTTGTATCTCTGTCACCAATAATTAGATTTTCTAGATGATTCTTTTGAGCAAATCTGGATGTATTCTTGGGTGGTGCTCTTGATGGAGTTTTTTGGATTACTTTGTTCAACTTATCCATTTTCAACTTCCTCTGCTTCTTCTTTAACACTATCTTCTTGATGGTCAACTTCTTGTGCTATTTCCTTTTGATGTCTCTCTTCATCAACTCACATTTGCACTTTCAACAATTTTGTACAATCTTTTGTTATAGCATCTATAGGTCTTGCTTCTCGTAGAATATCCAAGAAAGATACCCTCATCACATTTGGAATCAAACTTTCCCAAGTCTTTGTCATCTCATCGAATAAACATTTTCTTCTGAACACTTTGAAGTAATTTACTGATGCAGTTCTTCCTTTCCAAAGTCCATATTGTGTTTTACTATCGTTCACCCTGATTTGTACTTGGTTCAATATGTAGGCTGTTGTATGCATTGCTTCTCTCCAAAAGGTGTCAAAAAGCTTAGACTCATTCAATATGGCTCTTGCTGTTCCTTGAATTGTTCTAGTTTTCCTCCCAAAAACTCCATTTTGTTGTGGAGTTCTTGCAGTCGAATATTGTCTTCTAATTCCATGTTGTTCACAAAATTTTTCAAATTCATTTGATGTGAACTCTCCTCCTCTATTTGATCTTAGACATTTTATTCTTAACCCAATTTCTTTCTCTACTAAGGCTTGAAATGCCTTAAATCTCGCAAAGGCTTCAGATTTTTCTCTTAGAAATGCAATCCAAGTCATCCTTGAATAATCATCGATTAATAACATGAAATAACTCTCATCTTACAAGCTTGTTGTCCTTGTTGGCCCACATAAGTTAGTATGTATTAGCTGGACAAGGGCTTTGATGTAAAATACTCCTTTGATTTGAAACTCTTTCTTGTTTGCTTTCCAACTTGGCACTATTTGCAAATCATATTAGACGGCTTTGCTATCTTTGACATGTTCCTTACAGCTTGTTTATGGCTGATCTTCACAATGTTATCAAAGTTCAAATGTCTCATCCTTTTGTGCCACAACCAACTCTCATCTTCTTGTGCCATGCAACACTTTTCTCCTTTGACTTCACTAAGAGTATAGAGATTGTTTGCAGTTCTATTAGCATCTGCAACAAGTTTCCTTGTTCTTTTTTTTTTTTCTGATTTCACAACCACTTGGATGAAATGTGAGAGTGTACCCTTGATCACATAATTGAATCTCACTTAGAAGATTGTTCTTCAACCCTTCAACATATAATACGTTTTCGATCTTTATCTTTCCATCGTTCAAACTAAGAGTGCATTTTCCTATGATCCTCGCTATAGCATTGTCTCCAAACTTTACAGTGCCTCCATTTATTTCCTTCAAAGTGAGGAACTTGCTTTTATCCCCTGTCACGTGTCTTGAGCAACCATTGCCAATGTACCATTGATTTTCTTCATTTTACACATGGAAGGCTTCTTGTACTAGCATGGACTTCTCCCTCATTTCAAGCTCCTTCTTTTTCCAAACTTTTGTAAAATCCTCTTTTGACTTGTCAAGAATGTCCTTGTTTTGTTTTGGAGGTTCAGTAAAGTGACTTCTACAAGAACGTGTTGTATGGTTGAAATTATTGCACTTGTAGCACATGATGTTGTAGTCCATTAGAGGAGCAAATGGATTGTAGTTTCTCTTTAGGAAACCCAAATCCCCCCTTGCATGAGCTCTACAATCCATTGCCTTATGACCAAATTTATTGCAAAAGAAATAATAACCATAAAATGAATGTTGAAACCTGTTCATTTGCAGTTGCCTTTGAGGAAATGGTCTCTTGAATTGTTCATTGTTGCCTTTGTGGGGAATGCTGATTTTTTGTGTAATATTACTCTCTATTACTCTCTATCTTCTTTGAACTATCACCATTGATGGAGCCTTTGAGCACATTTGCATAACTTTTGGACTTTTCTTCATTTGTTTTATTCAGTAACTTTGTAGCCTTAGAGCTTGAGCCTTCTTTGATTATCTTCTATTTTTCTTCAAAACCAAGACCTCTCTTGATAAAAGGCGATCTTTGGAGTTTACAATATCTTCTAGAATTTTGGAGCTCTTTCGAACTTCATGCTTCAATTTAATTGATTATTCGAGTTTTCCAACTCCTTCCTTAAGGAAACAACTTCAAGCTCCAAATTCTCACACTCCAAATCCTTTTCCTTCAGTTGATCTCTTACAACTTCTTCAATTCATTTTGCTTCCTCAATTTGAATCTTCAGATCCATGATAATCCTTTTCAATTCTTCAAGACTTTGAGATGATTTCACTTTAGTTTTGCTATCCTTGAAGTCATGACTTTAGTCTCAAATTCCTTTTCTTGAGCTTCTTAATTTTATTACAGGAAAATTGGAGTTCCTTCTCAAGTTCCTCTTCTTTATCATCTTCAGTATGTTCTTTCAAATCTCTTTCTTTTTTCCTTTTGTCTTCATCCTCCTTTACCTCCATCGCCATAAAGAGTATGTCCTCTCTATCACTATTGGAGAAGCTTCCATTGCTTTCTTCATATGAACTACTTGTTTCTTTAATGTAGATACTCTTTTTATGCCTTCAAAAGTTCTTTACTTTCTTACCTCGTGCGCTCTTTTTCTTGTTATGATAATATTTCCTTCCTTTCATTTTGTAGTATTCTTCTTCCTCTTCACTACTTTCACTCTCGGCTTGTGGAAGTTTAGAAGAAAAAGGGCCTATTCTACCACAATTGAAACAATTAAGAGTAGATTTACCTTTATGTTTTCCAGATCCTTTTTTGTACTTCCTTGCAAAGTGTGCTTCTTCATCACTTGAAATTTCACTTGATATATATCCTTTGTTCATCTTCTTGGATGCTTTGAAGGCTGCTTCCTGTTTTGATGGCTTCTCCTTCTTCGTCCTCATTTCATATGTCATGAGGATCCCATGCAACTCATTCATTGTCAAAGTGTCTAGATCTTTCATTTCCTCGATGGTGGAAAATTTCACATCAAATCTCATGGGGAGAGATCTTAAAATATTTTGCACAATTATTGCATCCTCAATCTTCTCTCCAAGACCACAGATTGTGTTGATGATTTCATCCATGCGAAGTAGATATGCAACAATATTTTTTTCGTTGTTCATCTTCAAACTCTCAAATTGTCTCTTGTGGGTTTGAATCTTGGCCTTCTTAACCTTGTCATTTCCTTCATATATATTTTTCAATTTATCCCACATGCCCTTAGCTAATTTGTAGTGCATAACCTTCACAAACTTCGATTCGGATAATCCACACAAGAATGCATTTTTGACTTTGGAATTGTTCTCGCTCGCCTTCTTTTCAGCTTGATCCGTTATTGGGGTTGTAAGAGGAGTATAACCAACTTCAACGGATTTCCAAATATCATATCCAATAGCATCCAAGTAAGTCTCCATCCTTATGCTCCAAAAAACATAATTCAATCCATCAAACAGTAGTGCCCTATTTGAGGAAAATCCATATCCTTTGGCCATGTGTGCTTCCACGATCTACCTTTGAGAGATTAAGCTCTTTCTAAAGGACCCCGCTTTGATACCAGTTGATGAAACACACACTTATACTGAGAGGGGGGTGAATCAGTATAGATCAAAACTTTACTTTTCACAACTTAAATAATCACAATAGTTTTACTTCAAAACTTAATCATCCATAGCAATACCATACATGCAAGATCTAGCAATTAAGCACACACATAAGAGACACAATTTTACATGGAAACCCTTATGGGAGAAAACCACAAAAAAATATTGCTTGTATTGATCTTCTTACAAATTTCGTAGGCACCAAGCCACCAAAGACTCCAATCCTTACCATTGAGCACCAACCTAGCAAGAGACCCCAATCTCTTCCAATAAGAGGCTCTAACCTCTTGATCTCCTCAAATAGGAGGCTTCAACCTCCACAAGAACAATATAATAATTTTATTTGCAACTTCTTAGATATGCCCTCTCAACGACTCACAAATTTTCCATACATCCACTCATAAATTTGCAATACAGTCTTCAGTAATTCTGCTCATAAAAACACCATGATATTTCTTTTATTTTATTTTTCTTCTCACCAAATTGATGCTATAAATCTGCTCACATATGTCTCATAAATCTGCTCAAATAGCTTTTTATTTCTTTTCTTCATACGAATAATATTCCCTTGAGTTGATTACTTTTGTCTCTCCTTCAAACTTCTATTTATCCAACCTTAATGAATCTTCACCCAAGAGGGGTGACTCTCCAAGGGGGTCGGCCTAGCATTATTTAATAATAATTTAATTTTTATTTTTTTTAATTTCATTTGCCAATGTGGGCACACCACTCTAGGGGGTCGTCCCACTTTGGGAGGCCATCAAAATTTTATTTTATTTCAATTACATAATTCCAAGTTTGGGGCGGCACCAAGAGGGGGTTGTCCCAATTTTTGATATTATTTTTATTTTATTTAACGCCTCTCTAGAAGGACGCTAGACATGGGCCATCCTTTGACATCAATGAAAACAATATTTCCAACATATTTGAGTTAGTCGTTCAACTAGTTTTCCAAACCAGAAACAACACACCAACAAAAACTATACAATGAAGATATAAAGAAAAAGACTAGATAATAAGATTTAAGTGAACTTTGGAAATAAATTTACAAACAAGAAAGCACTTGCAAAACCTCCATGTAGTTGAGTTCTCTCAAAATACCTACAAACACAAAGAAAAGGAAAAGTGTTTGGGGATTTTCCTTAGTCAAGTCCCTGCTTTGGTATTTCCACCTCCACTGCAACCAAGATAGAGAAATAGATAAAAAGTGTGTGTATGCTCCTATCCCAAATGTGTTAGGGAATGAGAGCTATGAATGTGCAATAGTGGAGCTAAGATGAATGAAAAAGGGATGTGAAGATCCCAAGGTGCTTGAGGCAAAATAAAAGAAAGATGCGACAATAATGAGAAACAATAATACTATTATCTAAGAAGGCTTGAGGAATCCAAGGAGAACAAGAGAGCTGAATAGAATGTTTTGAGAGCTCGAGAGAACTGTAACAAACTGTAGAGTGTTGTGAGAGAGACCAGGAGAGATCCAAGAGAAAGAGAGAATCAAGAGAGAAAAAGATAGATTTAGAAAGAGAGGAGGGAAGAGGAAAGATTGACGAGCCATTTAGATTCGTCTCAATCTGTTTCCATTGACCTAGGAAAATAACAAGTGGAAAAATTGTTGGGAAATGGCCACTACACAAAAAACTATTGTGGGATGCTAGTGCGATGCATGGACGTTCACACGAAGCGCTAGTGTCTAGAAAATTCTAGAATAACATAAGGAGAACACAAGGGTGACATGAAAAATGTCACCACAAGAAAGGATTCCTGAGCACCTTGAGAAGGAAAAAGCTTGATGCAAGGGCTGAAATGAGCCTACAAAAACAGTAAGGGAATGGACAACAACTAGGACACAAAACATAGCGTGAATTTGCAAGGTTGTGCAATTTTCAATGTTACAATTAGGGATGGGCATTACACTTGCTATCAAAACTTCTCAAGTTCAGCACGAAAACCTTTGATTGTTATTCACTTAAGTTTTCATGTACTAAATCTCTTCTTTTTTTTGTGCAAGATGATGCACAAAAGGAGAGGTAGAGGGGTTGAGGGCATACAAATAAGCGTTGCAAGAGGGATATCTAGGGATCTACTAGAGGGGTAAGGGTCCCACAAGTTTGGTTAAATGATTCCATTCCCAAAGGAGGGCAACTTGATCCACACACTTCAATAATTGATTGGGGTCATATAGGAGAGACTATCATAGATACTCAACTAATTGTAGGTCATAGGCCAACAAGCACCAAGAGGTAAAGGAGTAGAGTTACCTTAGGGACCACAAGAGGTTTGGGGTTAGTCAATTGTGAAAGTGTGGTCCTAGAGCTCGGTTAGGAGGCCATGGTATTAGAGAGGAGGGCCCACTAGGGGTAGGATTTTAGGACTACTTTAGACATTTGGTGCCCCCACCAAAAGGACATTGGAGAGATTATTTAGGAGCTAATGAGGTTATAACCTCCCACTTCCTGGAGGGCTATTGATGAATTTGATGTTTGAGGTTTGGTTGCTTAGTCTCTCTAGGTGCTTTAAACTTTAATCCTATAAGACTAAGCTTTGAGGCTATTTCAACATCCACCTTTTGCGAGGACCAAAAAGGGTTTGGTGGAGAGATGGGGAGAAAAAGCTCCACTTGACGACAAAGACAATCACTTGGGAGTTGTTTGTGGATATATTTAGAATCAAACATCTCTTTGATCTTTTTTGTGTAGCGTAGGATCAATGAGTTTCATGATTTGTGATAGGAGAAGCAACATGATGGTGCAGTATGAGAGCCATTTTTTGACCTTCTTCAAAATGTGGGCTATTGTTGATGTGTTTTTCGTGACTGCACCAACACAGAATAAAGTTGCCAATGGCGACTCTATCCTCTCTTGAACAAAATCTCCTACATGATAAGATTGCTAGAAAGATCATGCATTCAACTCCAAGGTTCCTTCATGCAGTGGATAGTCTCAGTTGGCTTGATGTGATTTGCTGGTATTTCAAGGGGACTTACGAAATTGTTCAACAGCGGAGAAAGGAATTTGAATGCTCGAAGGGTTTGTCTATAAAGCTCTTGTTTCCTAAACTAACCAAAAAGTACTAAATTGAAATGGTTGCAGGGATAGAAGATGCTGTGGACTAATCTACGTGTGGGACGTGGAGATCAATTTTCACAAGCCTCAACTAGATTCCGCTTTGCCTCACTTCGGACAGCCTCCACAGAACTGGTGCAATCTTCAAGGGGAGTAACTAAAGATATTCAGATTACAATTCAACAATGAAGACACCGTCACAACGACGCATACCAACATGAAGATCGTAATTGAAGTTAAGTCCACAAGTTTCCAGTTGACCACGCAAGGTGAACTCACCATCAACGAGCCCACTAGTGGTATGGATAGACAAAGTTTGTTCAAATTGAAGACCACATTCCACAATTACTAACTACTTGCATGAAATGAAATTTACTTTACTTTAAGCTACTACTCGAATCAGAAGGACGAAGAAATCTTGCTAGCTACTCACAACAAAAGACGAGATCATCATCAATGA
>VDFB02004692.1:0-69047 GCA_007258455.2 Sequoia sempervirens | reverse complement strand
AAAAACATTCAACATCTTTTCAGAGTAAAAGGATTTACAGAGGTTCATGAAGAATTGTCAGAGCTGATTGCATGTATGAGTTGCCAGGAAAGATTTGCATGCCATTATTCTTTTCAGACTTTGAGCTTGTTGTTGGGCGTGAGTATTGTGGCACCTTGGGCGTGAGTGTTAGCAGCAATTTGTTGAGGAACTTGTGTATTGAAATCTGCTGGTCGACTATTGCAGGATTGTTATTGAAGAGTCAATACTGCTAATTTATGTGCCTATTAGAGCCACCATCCTGGTTATGTCATTTGCAGACTTTAAGGAAGACGTTTGAGGGAACCACGACCTAAGTAATATTGCTGCCTTGTGTGTGTTGGCTGTCACCCAAGGGAAAGGGGTCCATACAGCTGGTGTGGAGTTTGGGACTCAGACATAGCAGCTGCCCTTCCATTCTTGCCATCGAATTCCTCCTAGAACAATCGGGGCTCATTACCTACAGGCGCATCATTGAAAGCTGTTCACAAACTATCTGCTGGAGTATAAGGGAGCTGCGTGGGACTTCATAGTGATACCTGTCATTTGCAGATATACAAACTGTTAATTATCATATTCAGGTCAGAATTATGAATTAATAAAGATTGCTTGTAATGTGTTATTTCAGTATGGCCTGTTGAGGAATGTATTTGATAATTATCTAAATTTCAATATCCAAGCATTATATGAAGGATTCCTCTGCTATATACCATTGCTTCTATAATCATTTGAAAATTGGTACTAAACTATGTGCACATCATATGTTTGACAAAATGCCTGTATTGTCAAACTAAGCCAGATCACAAAAGTTTTGTTCAACTGGGGTGGGACATTACAGTTGCAAATCCATCAATTCCATCTTAACAGCATGACACAACTCTATAACCAGCAATTCCAACAAAGCATGTGTATATTCAATAGACACATTTTTTATTAGACAACCACTAAGACCAACATCATATTTTGCCATGGGCATCAAGAAAGAGGAGCTGCAACCTCCATGATTCCCATCTTTGATGGACATGTGATTTGAAGTCCTAAGTGATGAGGATGTATCAACATCAATCCCTTATAGAAAAAACCTATATCCAAGCCTGACCATGGAGTACTACACATTTATCACATTCTTTGGCCAGATCTTCCAAGCTTCACTCAGTTCCAACTTGTTCATCCATCACCCAAATGCCACTAATAGGTGTCTTCATTGGACCATTTAGATCAGCATGTATCAAATCCAAGACTCCCTTGGTGTCCCAGGCTTTATCAATAGCAAATGGGTATTGTCTTTGTGAACCATATGACATCTTGTACATACATCCCAAATATCTTGGATGGATGAAATTCCATCAACGATGTTAGTCTTGCTACCATAGACAAATACTGAAAATTTAGGAGTCCATATCTCTCAAACCAAAGAACATAGTTATTCTCAACTGCTGCTAGTGCATGAGCATTTTCTATTGTGATCAATGAGTTTTAACAATCTCTTCTCACCTATACCTCCTACAATCACCTTGCGATCATGGAGAGTTTTGAATTACCTTGAAAATTCACAAAAAGACTAGGAGATTCTTTGTGATATTGCCATAACACAAACGATTTGTATTCATGCCAAGAACATATCGAACAAATTTGAATGTATAACTCAAAGCATTGTTCAAAGTGGAACAAACATCACCATGTCCTTAAACATAGAGAGCCCAACCATCACCTATTGAAAAAGATTCAATTATAATCTTATTCTCAATAAAAATTACATAACAGTCTCTACAACACCTATAGAGTCTAGATGCACCTAAATCAAAATATACTCAATCATGGACTTAATTAATTGATCCTATGATGCAACAAATATAAATCTTTATCATCTATTGCTCATTATTTTTATCAATGTGTGCATGCTTTGAGTTTGATCCCCTCTAGTGTGCCAAGCCACTCTATCTTTTCTAACAATTTCTTTTATGATGTATAGGCTCATTACAATAACAACATTTCCATTTTGATCTCTAGAATATACTGCAACCTATGAAGGAGAAAGTTGATGAGTTGCTAGTGTTATGCTTGTTTTTACCTTTGATCCTCACATTAAGTGCACTCTCTATACCATCTAAAGTTGATGCTTCTTGTTGATTCCCACCTCTACTCCTTTTGCAAAAGAAATACTGATAAGTTCTCAAAGTCAAGTGTTTGGGTTTCTGATCTAATGCAAGGATTCAACACATGAATTGTAGAATGGCAAACCTCATAAGACCAAAGCTAATATATCTTCATCCACTAGTTTATCAATAGCAAAAAAACTAATCACTAAAATCCTTCAGTCACAATAAGTATTCAAAGATGGATCCTTCATCTTGCAACATACAAGGAAGCTAGAGATTCGATAAAAATAAAGTTTGTCCAGCTTTTATATTTAGTATTTGCTCATAAGAGTTTCCCACAAACTTGGTGCCCATGTGGCATTTCAAATCCCCGATATCAATCCATCTACAACAACTTAGAAGAAAACAAGAGATTCTTTAAATATAAAGTTTGACCAGCTTTTGTATTTAGTAGTTGTTTATAAGAGTTTCCCACAAACTTGGTGATTGTCTCTCTTCGCGCCTACGGTTTGTAATTCTAAGTTGGCTCCTGTAGCACCATTAGTTGTAGGTTCATCATATTTTCTAATAATAATATTGTTGGTGTTGTTCCCAAAAGTCTAGCAAACCGAATTGACTATAAGTGCAATTTTCGTTGTAGTAAGAGGAGTGATCAATTATTGCAAGTTGGTGCGTTAACTATTCTTTTGCAAGAGTTTATAATCCATTTATACATATTCTATTAAGTATATCATGTGTGTTCCAATAGATCTGATTTGAAATAAGATTTAAACATTGGTTTTCCTATGGAGTTGAATCAACTAGAAATTTACAATATCTATAATTGGGGATATTACAATGAAGCTAAGCAATCACTACACCAAAAACCCTAACTATTAATGAATGATGCCCGCTAGCATTACAAGCAAGGTTTTTGTCCCACCAAAGCGCCACCTCAAATGAACCCCTTTTGGACATGTGTTTGTTGGCCCCATCATCTAGTGTGAATACATGCCCACCACCACTACGGAGGAGCGTCCACCAATGTTGAACCAAGGGCATTATAGGACCACCACGCTCTGTAGAGCTCAACCTCGAAACCTCGACTCTAATACCAAGCTAAGTGATCACTATATTAGTGAATGGTTCCCATTGGCATTAAGGGTGAGGTTTTCATCCCACCAAAGCACACAACAGGTGAGCACCCTTGTGGATATGTGGCTATTGGTCCCATCATCTAGCTAGGGTAGACACATGCTAGCACAACTAAGGAATGTCCATCGAGGTTCAGCCAAGACCTAGACATTTTATATCACCTTGGTTTCTAGCTCCACAATGTTGGGTTTTTCTTTAGTGGATGTGTGTTGTACTTTGATGCTTCTACCTAGCTTGCTCTATGTGGTCTTTTTTGCAACAATGGAAACGCAGGGTTCAATGGACAGAGCTAGGGATCCTTTTTATAATGGCATGGTGTCTAATAGATAGTTTCATAATATTCTTTCCCATGTTGATTCTAGAATTTTTCTCTCAAGTGATTGTAGCTAAAAACTTCTCAAAGAAGCTTGAGGAGATGGTGTCATCCCAACCCATCTGAGAATGAATTCACCATATGGAGCTCCTCAACGGTGAGAGTCCACCATCTTCTAGAGAAAAGCTACAAGAAGTTGTAAAGGGTGTTCACCAAGCTTAGCTTTTGAATTTGCAATGAAAGCATGGAGTTTAGAGCAAGGAGATTCTATCAATTTATCATCAAAAACAAGAATTAGCATATTTCTACCAAGATTTGTCTATATTTGTCGAGAATGTGATTGTCACCAGCAACGATGTTAAACTTGAAATATCCTATTTATACAATGGATGGTAACTTGAGGCAATCCATAAAAATGATGGAGGTGATGCCTAATGTGCAATTTTGCTAACCGAAAGATAGCATGCTCAAATCTGTATTAGGGTGGGGGGATGGATCTAGTAACTCTACTAGTGCAATGGTAGGAATGGTGAGAGATAGTGGTGTTGAGAAATGTGTGGCAAGTTTGGGGTCTACTCTAGCTAGTAAGTCCCTTATGATTGTGGTTTGTGTCATGCATTGTAATGGAATAACTTGCATAATAGAAGATATAATATGAAATATGCTAAAAATACTTGATAATAATATGCCACTTCGAGGGGGCAACCTCCTAATCCACTTCGAGGGGGATACCTCCAATATTCTTCAATAAGAACACAATACTCCACATGATGATAATAATTAACCTATACATCCCATACGTATGCCTTGGATACCACCTGGGTCGACTTAGATAATTAAGTATAACTCCTAGGAAGACATAAATACCTTCATATGACTATAATAATGATTATGTAACTTATTTAAGAGTTAAGGTAGCCACAAGACAACTACTCATAACCCAATACACACTATAGTGTAAGGGTCATAACATGCACTCTGCTAGATGTGGACCTAGCCCACTTTTCATAATTCTATCATTTTGGTTTTTCCCTTTTTCAAGGGGCTTGGTTGTAGTATGATTGTGCTTCTTGGTTGAAGCACCAATTTTCAGTTCAATATGTTTTTTGTTAGTTTTGAATGTTTATTGTATATTTTGGGCTTTTCTCCAAGGGTGAGGGTCCCAATAGAACCCTCACATATCAAAAGAAAAAAATGTTCAAAAGGTTTTGCTCATGGGGTAGCAAACTAAGTGGGCTTGACTTGAGGGAAACTCCACAATTAAGTGTGCTTGAGCCAAAGTACTCTATTAATTGGTGACCTTCTAGGAAGATTCTTGTGCTTCACCCATGTGAGTAGCACCTAGATACAACGAATGCCAAGTGGGCCATTCATGGTCATGAATATAGTGACATTGAACCTCAATATGCTTGATAGATGTTGCTCTTGAGTTGAACAAAACTAGAGCTAGATATTCTATTGCTGGACATGTTCATGAATATAGTGACATTGAACCTCAATATGCTTGGTACACTCATGAAAAAATAGGATTACAAACAAGATTTAGCACACTCTGATTGTCACAAAACAAAGCAGTAGGCTCAGTCTCAAGAACACCCATACCTATAAAAATGTGACTGATGAAACACACATTTATACTCAGAGGGGAGGTGAATCGATATAGATCAAAACTTTACTTCTTCTCAACTTAATCAAGCATAGCAAAATTACTTCAAGCTCTAATTATTCATAGCAATATCATTCATGCAAGATGTAGCAATTAAGAACATGCACAAGAGACACAATTTTATGTGGAAACCCTTACGGGAAAAAACCACAGCAAAATCTTAATTGTATAAAACTTCTTACAACATTTTTAGGCACCAACCCACTAGAGACTCCAATCCCCACCACTGAGCACCAACTCAGTAGGAGACTTCAATCTCTTCAATAAGAGGCTCCAACCTCCACAAGAACAATATGATAATTTAATTTGCAACTGCTCTAACACCTTCTCACAAATCTGCCAAATTTCCTCTCACAAATTTGCAATGTAGTCTTCACAAATCTGCAATAATGTCTACATAAATTTGCCATAATGTATTCACAAATCTGCTACAAAACTATTCTTCAGATCTGCTGATATATAGAAAGATATTTGTTAAAAGCTTGCCTTGAAATGACATTCACAATCCCTTATTATATCTCTTCCAAGGAGGGCGACTCTTTAAAAAAGACATGATGTTTTCCAAGAGAGACAACCTTTCTTTTATAGACACTCCTTCACCTAGGTCGGCCAGCATTAATAATGATTTTATTTATTTATTTTTGTTTTCATTGCCCAAGGTGGGTGCACCTATCTAGGGGGGTCGTGCCACTTTAAGAGGCCCCAAAAAAATATGAAATTAATTTTATTTTTAAATATAATTACCCCTGTATAGGACGACTCCAAGAGGGGGGTCGTCCAAGTTATTTTAATTTTTTTGCAATTTAAACCTCCAACATAGGTCCCATGTGCCCTTCCAATCCTTTGACATCAATGACAACATTTTTCAACAATGATAACCATATCGCCTCACAGACAAATCCACCTATGACGCGATATTCTACCCTTGTGGAAGAGCAAGCAATAGTAGTTTGTTTGCTCCCCCAAGATATTGAGCCAAATCCCAAAAAGAAAATGAAGCTTAAAGTAGACTTCCTATCATCCACATAACCTACATAGTCCACATCCATGTATCCATACAAAGAAAAATCTTAAGTTTGTTTGTATTCTAGGCCACATATACCACTATACCATGGATGTATCTCAAAACACACTTTGTTGTTTTCCAATGGACAACCTTAGGTTCTTACATGGACCTAGAAAGATAGCTAACAACATAGCTAATATCAAGCCCGATATAAGTCAAGTAGATGAGACTCCCAATCAACTAACAATAAAGAGTAGCATTCACCTAATGTGATGGATCATGGCCAAAAAGTTGCAATCATATCTCCATGGGGATTGACATAAGCTTGTAAACTTCCATTCTAAATCTCTCGAGCCAATGTCTTGGCATAGTTCATTTGAGAGACATAGATCTAATTCTTTTGTTGCCACACTTCAAGTCCAAGACAATAATGCAATAGTTCGAGATTTGTCATGTCTAACGATCGTTTGAGATCATTCTTTATTGTATCAATCATCTAAGGGGAACTCCTTGTGATGACCAGATCATCAACATATACAATCAAAATGACAATCTCCGCCTTGCTCTTTGAGGTAGAGATTGGGATCATAAGGATTCCTAATGAATCCATGAAGGGGATGCTCATCGATCTCCATGTACCAAGCTCAAGGAGCCTGTTTAAGACCATAGAGAGATTTGACAAATCTACACACTTTTAGCTACTAGTTAGGTGCAATATATCCCTTTGGTTGAGTCATGATGAGTTCTTTGAGATCTCCATTAACAAAGGCACTCTTGACGTCCATCTAATGAACTTTCATCCAAACTGTGCTACCATTGCCAAGACCATATGAATAGTCTTGATTTTTGTTGTGGGGGAAAAAGCTTCATCATAGTGAATACCTTCTTTTTGTACATGGTCCTTAGTCACAAGTCAAGCCTTGTACTTGTCAATGCTACCATCTGCCTTTTACTTGATTCTGGAAACCCCTTTGCATCCAATAGCCTTCTTCCTTGGTGGAAGATCAACAATTTCATATGTATTATTCCTCAGTAATGCCTAATATTCTACACCCATGGCATATTTCCAAGGTTGGAGCCTAATGTACTGATCCAGGTCATGAACTCTAAATAACTATACACATAAGGGCCAAGTTGCCTTCCTCACGA
The DNA here is from genome assembly GCA_007258455.2 of Sequoia sempervirens. Taxonomy (NCBI): domain Eukaryota; kingdom Viridiplantae; phylum Streptophyta; class Pinopsida; order Cupressales; family Cupressaceae; genus Sequoia; species Sequoia sempervirens. Next base: position 61,662 of record VDFB02004692.1, on the reverse strand, counting down.
GTCTTGCTACGAGTTTTGGGCCCAATGATAGATGTATCTACAAGTGCATCATCTTTGGTATCCTTCACTATGGCCTAATACCACATAGGAAGCTTTTTGTGCACAAGAAATGAGGATGGAGGCAATGAAAGAGGAGGAAATTCTTTCGATGGAAAGAAAGCTTCTTTTTTCGCTTCTTCATCAAGTTCCTCATCTTCAAGTTCAAGACATTTTAGTGTTTGAGAACAAATAAGTGATGGTGAGGAAGAGGTGTTGCATCCTATTCCCTCATCAAAAACATCCCTACTAATATACGCCACCTTTGTTATGTTGGCACTATTGTCATTGATTTTAAAAGCGAAATTGTATAAAGAATGCAATCCAAAGACCACAAAATATGCAAGACTAATTTAATATTTATTACCATGACATTTAATATTTATTGCTGGCCGAGTTTCCTTCATTGGCACCAAATCTGAAATCTAATATAAAATCAATAGTCATTATTTATGGGCCAACCCCCTTTGGGATATGCAATGAAACTTATATTTAATCGCCCAAGTTAGAAAGAAAAACAGATATGAAAAAGAGGCGCTGATTCATAATTTCCTAAGGAGAAGCGATTCACATAAAACAGTGGTTATTATGGGCAGTGATTAATATATCAAAGAGCATTAAATGCAGCGATTAAAGAGGTAGTAATTAGTAGCAATCATTCTTGAATAAAAGATAATGTCTTTTCAAAAGGTCATCTCTATTAAAAGAGATGTCTCCTTTCATGAAGATATATATGTAGATTGCGAGATGTTGTGAAGAAAGTGTGTGAAAATAAAAGATAATATACAAGCACAAGCAGATTTGAAGGAGGGAAATATAGAAGATAATTCAAGGCGGATTTTGTGAAGGAATTATGCCAGATCTAAAGAGAAGAATATAAGTTATTTTTGAAGAGAAGAACTTGCTGATTTGAATGGGAGTGTTCATCATCCATTGAAGAGGACGCTCACAAGAAGATAGTAATTCTATTGCATAAAAGGTTGGTGATTTAACAAGAGATTGATCTCTTATTGAATTAGTGCTCAATTGTAAGGATTGGTGTCTCCAGTGGGTTGGTGCTCACAAATTGTACAAGAGGGGATTGGTGTCTCCTGTAGGTTGGTTCCTTCAAAGATTGTAATAAGTTTTTATATAAGCATTATTTTTTTGTGGTTTTCTCCCATAAGGGTTTCCCAGTAAATTTTGGTGTTCTTGTGTTCTTAATTGTCAAGATCTTGCATGGTTATTATTGTTATGGTTGATTAAGTTTAAATTGGTAAAAGTTTGTATTATACTGATTCACCCTCACCCCCCTCCCCTCTCAATATAATCATGTGCTCATCATGTTACTACATCCATAAGTCAATATCCCTCTTCCATTGAACTATACCCTAGAAAAATACTTTTCAAAGAATTCTCATTTGATTTTGACCTTTATACCTTGGGAACATGCATGAAATTTGTACACCCAAACACTCTGAGATGTGATATTTTCAAACACTTTGTTGGGTGCTCGATTCAACAAGTACACTGTTGTGTGAACCACTTCAGCCCAAAATGCAAGACGAAGATCTACATCCTTCAACATGCATCACACCATTTCCACAATAGTATGATTATGCCTCTCTGCAACACCATATATTGAGGCATGTATGCAGTGGTGAATTGTCTTTTTATCCCATGTTCTTGGAGATAGTGGGAGAACTTCTTACTCATGAATTACCCCCCTCAATCTGAGCATGGGGCTTTGAGAGAATGGCCTAATGACCCCTACTGCAAGGGCCTGAAATCCTTTGAATTTCTCAAAAATTTGATCTTTATAAGCCAAACAATAGACCCACATTTTTCTAGAATAGTCATCCACAAAGAGTAGAAATACCTGGCATTGTTATGACTAATGGCATTAGTCAACATAGATCAATGTCAACCAATTCTAAGGGATTAAAGGCTCTCTTTTTTGCAATAGAAAAGGAGCCTGATGTTGCTTTCCAACAAGATAATGGGAGCAAAGAACTTTTGTTTTCTACAAGGAGGCAAGTCCTTTCACCATATCTCTCTTGCTCAATGCAGGAAGATAGTCAAAATTGAGATGGAAAAATCTCTAATGCCAAAGAGTAGAGGACGCATTAGCTTTGACTGCAAGGGCCTTATCTTCATGTGTGACATCAACAAATTGAAATATTTTCCAACCCATGAAGCACAATCAACAACTTCATCATTTTGGGACTTATCTCTAATGAGACAAAGTTTCTCACAATTATGACGATCAAATTCAACTTTCAAGTTGTGCTCAAGTAACTGACTTGCTGAGATAAGGTTCTTTGTGAGGCCTAGAATGTATAGAACCTTAGAAAGTTTGCATTTGTGTGTTTTGAGGGGCAAGGAAATATCTCCAATTCAATAAACTTCATACAATGTATCATCATCAAGGGAAACTTGCCCATAGAATGTTGGAGTAAGATCATAAAACAACTCTTGTTCACATATCATATGTCAGGATGCACCAAATTCAACATAACAACTCAACTACTTGAAGTGGAAGCCTAAGTTTCTGCATCATATAGAAATTCTTCATCATCTAAGTCACTTGTGGATGCAACATTGCCATGTTTCTTATTAGGCTTTTTCTGCCAACTAGGATTCTTCTATTTGTCCGCTTGAGAAGATTTGTGTGGCTTTCTTTCATTGGATTCACTATTGGCATAGAAATTGTACCAAGAATCTTGTAGATCGTGTCCCTTTCTTCCACAAATGAGACACTTCTTTTTCTTTGTAGAAGAGTCTTCTTGTTGTGATTTTGAGGAGCTAGATGGACCATTCTGATATTCAGGTTGTTTTCCCTTCTGCTTTGATGTGAGGACCTGATTGTCTTGGGAGGCAGACGTCTCACCATGAATTGCTTCTTCTTGTTGAAGCAAATTTACTAACTCCTCAAAAGATGGCTTTGACTTAGCCACATTGAGACAAGTGACAAATACACGGAAGGAAGGATGTAGAGCTCTCAAGACAATAGGCACAAGAGAGTCATCTGATACATCTTCCCCTAGTGCTTGAAGTGATGTCCTAATCTCTACAACTCTCCTAAGGAAATTCTCTACTTTTTCTCCACTTTGCATTTGCAAACAGTGCAACAGACATTGCAAATGAAGAATTTGATTCTGGTTTTTGGCCTCATAAACTATTTTCAGACCATCCCAAGCTTCTTTGGCAGTGGTGGTTATGTGAATGCGAGGTTGAAACTAATCTAAAAATCCAAACAAAAAATGAGTTTGACCTTTTGATTGGCCTTGTCAAATTTGGTTTGATCAGCACCAACAAGTGCAGGTCTGGTGATCGTTCCAGAAACAATATCCCATAGGTCTTCAAACTCCAATTGGGTTTACACTTTAGTTTCCCAAGCAACATAGTTGTCTCCTCCCAAAAGTTGAGAGTTAGGAAGCATGCTTTTGGGTGCATTGGTAGCCACTGTCTATAGTTTTGAGGATCCTTATCTCTGCAGATAGAACCCTTATATCTCCCCAATATTTGGTTGTAATTGTGTTCTCAAAACTTATAATGACCTGCAAAATGTACAATTTTGCTGGCAAAATGTACAATTTTGCTGCCAAAATAAATATTTTAAGTGCAAAAACAAAATTAATATAGTTTTGAATTTGATTTAACTATATTAAATTATTAATAATGCACTTTTGATTTTATAAAAGTTTAACTTTTAGAAAAGAAAAGAAAAAAATTATTATTTTATACTATGATTAAAATTCTTTTCAATTCTACAGTTCTTTCAAAATATTTAGGTTTTATCAAAAAAACAGGGAAACAGCAAAAAATTGCACCTTTTCTGCAAATTTCAACGTTGCACTACACCTTCTCCATACGTCAATGCATCTGAATTTGGGAATTTATGGCAGCAGTGAAATTTGTGAACAGCTTATCATGGAAGATTCTAACTCTTCACATCAGTCTTCTATGCTGCCTTCCTTCTCTATATGCCGTAGCAAGCAAGTTATGTCTTCTTCACATGCAGCAATAATTCTTTAAAAAATGATTTACTCAACATTTGATATCATTTCCAGCAATGATAACAGTTTCATGCGCCAAGGATAATAGTTCCATGCTGGTTGTCTTTCTTCACTTGCGCTGGCCTTCTCAACAAGTGCTCCACACTTCTTATGCTGTGTGATGGTGTGCCTTCAGCAATGTTCGAATCATGAGCTGTCTCACACTGCACCACTAGTTAAATTAAGAATTTGGCTATTTGCCAATCTCATGCCTCAAAACCTGATGTGATTTTTTTTATTTTTAGACCTTCATTCTACTTCTGCACACACACCACTTCATACCATCTTCACACTAATTCATGGAGTTCACTATTATACACAGGCTCATAGATTAATATGCTCTCTTCAAACGCACAAACACAAGATATGCAATGCTCTTATACCATAATGAAAGAGAAGAAGTAATAAGCAATATGGATTGAAAGAAAAACTCAATATATACAAAGTACAAACTAAAGAGGTTGAGTAACCACCAAGTTAGGCATACTTGACCAGCCAGTTATAACCATATAAAATAGTTATAGATTATTAACATAATAAAAATGATGTAATAAATGCTAAAATGATGAGCATCACCTAGATGCAATAAGTTCTAAGTGGACTATTCAAGGTTAGGAAAGATGGATTCTTGTGAACCACCACTCTTAAATATGGCTCAATGAAGATTGACTCAAAACTATACAATTGAAAACCAATAAATCATCACATAATTTGATATGCTACAAAAACACCACTTATATGAAAATGTCTAATCATTTTTTTTCAATTCAACTATTATATTATACAATTGAATAATAATCAAATGTGTTCTTTATATATATACTATGAAAACACCACTTATATGAAAAATTTTAATTATTTTTATCAATTCAAATATACGATTGAAAAATGATGAAATGTATTCTTTATAATTGTATTTTAGGGATAAGACAAAATGCCTCGCTGTTGATTTCCCAACCATCGCCAATAGGTGAGGAAGTCCCTAAGACAACCCTACAGAAGCAAGGAACATCTTGAGTGCATCCCCCTCTACAAGGGCTATTTGGGGGACTCCCCAACATACCACAGGCACCAAGAAGTCCCCATGCCAAACAAAGTTTCTCTAAGTCATGATAATAATTTTGCTTTGCATCAAAACTTCGAACAAATTGACAACATGATGACATGTACAAATGGTTGACCTTGGAAGAAAGAAGCAATATTTGCATGGCATCAGAAACAAAGTAATTTATTAAAACAACTATTTTTATTTACCTGGATGAACGCTCTTATACACACACACACACACACATTATATCTAATTATTAATAAATACATTATATTATTACACATATAAGTCTTCTTTGCAATCCCCATGGTTTTCTCCAACACCAAAACCTATTTTTTACCAATCCTTTATTCTTCAAATAACTAATGGTGAACATGGGGAATCTGACCAGTATAAATGATGAGGGCTGCACAGTTGAGGACAAGAATATTGTCATTCTTGAAACTTTTTATTTGTTTCCTTCTCTGCTTTTAGAAAATCCTTACAGCAGTCATCAGAAACTCTCAAACATTATGAAAACTTGATGACATCCACCACCGCCCCATCCTGACCACTTCCTCCACTCTCTGTTAAGCTAAGGTTTTTTTGACATATGAATTAAAAAATATTTGATCACCACACGTCCATAGTCCCCCAATTTTGGTCCATAGTTCCCCCCATCTCTAAAACATATCCCTGCATCCTACTGTCCACCTGTTCCAAAACTCTGTCAAACATAGATACACACACTATCTGTTTTCCCTCCACTGTTTGAAATCTAGGAAGACATTTTGCTAGTCTGGAAACTTAGAGAAACACAGGTAATAATTTATGATATGTTTTTCCTTTGGTCAAAGAAACCAGAGAAGAAGCCCAATTTCCTAAATTAGCGTAGAACTAACAAATTCTTTTTTGGTTACAGATCCTTGCATTGCCTAAAAGAACTAAAAAATCACTTGTCAACTGCAGCATCACATGCCCTCGTTATAGGCCATGAGGGTACTTCCATAGCAAGATTATCAATTTTAATTTACATCTTAAGTTCTCATTAGTCTAGTGCAGCAGTGTGTTTTTTTAAAAAAATACCCCATTATGATTTCTTTTTCTTCACAATTTAAAACTGTTAGTTCAATCTCTTTTTTCTAAAAGAAAATTCAATATACAAAGTTGCATGCTTCTCATTGTCCTCTTCTGAACATTGAGAGGCATCACCTCCATTTTTATCTAACAAAGTAAATAGCAAAATTCAAAACTATACTTCCTATTTCTTGTGGGTGTTTCTGCAAACTAGCATACTAATCTATTAATATACATATTTAGTAATATGCTCACACGTACCTCTTCAAGACCTGGAAACACTGCCAACTTAAAGAGTAGAAATAATGAGTCTCTCACACCCTTGTCGGCATCGCTGATACGAGGACTTAATTTCTCAATTACAGCAAGTTTATGCAACTTTATTTCTTTTGGATGTCGTATAAACAAATCTTTTATACCATACAGAGCATCTGCAATGAAATATATGGCAAGTTGCATGAGTTATTGTTTCATGGGTAGGAAATAGTCAAAGCCTAACAATATACCCATGCTCAGGTTTAAATGTTGGATAATAAAATGCTCTATAAATATACTTCATTAGATGTTGAAATCAAGGAAAAAACAGATTGGCATTTATCAATATGGTTAACATGAATATTTTATGATTTAGAGGAACTCCCATTGCATCACATTAGCCGAAGCAGCATACTACAATTTAATAGGAATACAAATATTATTATGTTTTCCTCAGGGATACACAGACAGAGAAATCAGAATTCAAAGCCCTTTGAGCTCTTGAACAAAGAATGAAAATGAAAAGTGATCGTTCAGGTGACTGAGAAATTTATCATGGTCGTGGAAAGGATTGTGTAGATCTTTCTGTGGCAGGTAAATGGGGAATAAGTTATAATAAAATCTGTCTTCCAACTGTTCTACCTATATGAAACTCATCTTTCATACTACTTTTTCTTTATTTTGTCATCAAATTGATCATTGGTTGTGAGTTAATCCAAATCATTTGTGGTCTCCCAGGTCAGTTTGCAAGGCCACCTTATCATGGTTTATTCTTCAACTAACAACTTGTGCAAGATGATAGTGGCACAAGTCCGACAAAGAATAATGATGATGTCCAAGTTAGTGTCAAAGGTATCAGTGTTAGTGTCAAAGGTATCAGTGAAGGGGGAAGGTTGGAAAGATGACTGAGTCAGCTCTAGGCTATGCCCTGGCAATGTCACTAAATAGCTTCACTTGAGTCATGGAAAACTGGCAACATAAGGAGAAGAGTCTGCTTTGTAAAGTGGTTCAAGTCTTGAGACATTCTGCTCAAAGGTTTAAGAAGCAGCAGAAAAAAAGTTAGGCCTGATTTCCCAATGGTTTAACCATTGGAAATATCACCCAAGGATACAAGTGGCAACAATGATGGATAACTCAACTCAAGTCTCTACTTTGCACTTACAAAATGGCATAAAATACTAAAAGTTTTGTGCAGCACTGGCAAATGGATAATGAATAAAACTTAAGCACATATTTTAAGTGGTTAGGCCATTAGAAAACTCCACCTACAATTGGTAAATTGGTTTAGTTCATGAAAATTTTCGCTTTGGATTTAAGTGAGACATAATCCACATAGCTTTGTTCAGTAAAACTTCCACCCAACAGCACTAAAACTTGGCAATATGATAACACCCTTGCCAAGGTTATAAAACGTGGTTTAAGTCGATAAAATTTCCACTAAGTGATAAAAAGGAGCACCATTGATGTCATGTTCTGCCTAAAACCCCACTTGGCATAAGGAAAGGTAACACATATAGGCCAGATTCACTTTCAAGAGGGCTAAACCATCTAAATCTTCCACCAAGAATGCTAAAACATGGTTAAGTCAGTTTAAACTTCCACCAAGTAAAGTGGAAGATGACAAATAAATTTGGGCGCACATCTGCAATACTTAGACCATTAGAAATCTCCACTTTTGGCTAAAGCATTATAAATTTGTGCCGTTCAGTGATGGCACTAGGAGCATAAAACTTCACCTAATCTTCCAAAACTAGCTTAGTGTCAAATAGGCACACTTTATGAGTGATTTGGTCACTTTAAAATCCTGCCAGCACTAGGAAACAGCTGTGGGAGTGGCGTTACAATTGATTGTGGTTCAAATGAAATTGAACAAAATGTCAAGTTTGATGTTCTCAATGAAGAGCAATATGAAGATTATATTGAAAATAATTTTCTTTTGCATTGACATTTGACAAATCACTGAATTGTGAATTTAAAGGTATTTTCTTTTTTTGTAAATTATGAGGTATTTAAATACTTTTTTTATTAGCAATTATGAGTACTATTGTTTTTATAATTTTTAATATATATAAAATTATAAAAACAATATAAGTGAAAGTGGGAAATTAGATAAACCAATCAGCCCACTCATGATAACCATTATAGCATTATCAGAAATGTAACATGATTTCATTCTCTAAATCTCTACTAGTTAACGTTGGAAAGGCATCATTCACTTTTCTGTAATGTTTTGTATTCTCTCTAAATTTTAACTACAAGGAACTTTTGGAAAAACAACCACTTACCTAAAATTAATCCAATCCATTGAATACTTGAGCTTATACCAATGAATATACCAAATATGACATCATGTGAAAAGATTTGGTCTCCAAAAAATTCACCTATGAATGCAATTACTGATAAGATAACCCCAATCAATGTTTTTTCCTTTACAGATAAGGCTAATTAGAATATTAGATAAAACATCTAAACTTTGAAAGTTCATGCTTCAACTTGCCCTATCACCTATTAAACATTGTGATTATTAGACCCAGCCCTTCTTTAATTTCATTTCATTACAAGAACTTAGGCAGCTGTGAAGGTCCTTTGGATTTATCATTTAATCATTAATTTCTTGGCAACCTCCTTTTGACAGTTTTGCAAGTTATTACTGTGTCCTTCGCATTCCTCTAAATCAATCAATTGGGTCCCTTCAAAAAGTTCTAATTCTAACACCAAATCAAAGGTGTCTGCATTTAAACTGCATATTGCTTGAATATCTGGAGACACAATCCACCTAGTACTTGATATGCAATGCTAAGTGCACGTTATTACCAATTCCAAGGACTAAAAGGTGAATGGAAATGAAGTCGTTTGAATCAAACCACTGTTGATTAATTTACTAGCCAAATCATTTACTGCTTTTTATTCTCTCCAATTTACAAATCAATGATGTTGCTGTGTCCAAGAAGGGTATCTATGATCTTATGTGATAAATTTGACAACAATGTCCTCTGCTCCAGCACATCTTCATGCAACTCCATCACAAAAAATGATCCTTCTTTCACTTCTTGAATCTCCAAGAAACACAAAACTGATAACACTCTTTCCTGAAAATAGAAATTAGAATCTAAAAAACAGAAGGATGCCAATGCTGATACTCTATCTCTGTTAATTGCTATTACTGAAAACCTTTCCTAGGAAACCAAGATCAGCCTCTTAGAACCTGCAAAAATTGGAAAACAAAGGTCTATCTGCTACAAGGAACAGCAAAAGAATTATTTTGTCCAAATGAATGACAATTCCTTCTTTTATACACATGTAATGTCCCCATTTTCAGGTTCTCTAGCAGTGTAGTTGTCACTGGCTTTCTGGGTTTGTGTTAGCATGTTCAGAAAGGTAATTTGATGTTAGCAATGAGCTCAGATGGTTTTAAGGAGTCGTATGACACTTCCAGATGTTATTTTCAGCTTTTGGTTTGGGCTCCAAGATTCTTGGAGGGAGTGTCTATTTTTAGTAAGTCACCCAGTTGGGTCTGTTTATTATATTTTATCATCGGGATCACTCCTACGCAGTTAGATTTCAATTTCGATGCTTTTCGGCCATTTCCGTTAATTGGGTGTGATATTGAGCTATATTTAATTAATTTTATTAAGGTTGCCATTTTAATTAGAATATTTAATTGGGTACCTCAGTATTATAGCTCATTGGAAAGAGAACGAAAATATTTTGAAATGACCCCCTTATAATTTTTCCAGTTTTTTGCAACAATCAACACTTCAACAAAGCACTTGTCAGCGTTAGCATAAACCAAACAGCTACTGAAAGTAACCCTACACCAAGAGTGTTCACTCAAACCCAAGGTGGGAATGGTGATATCACATGGCATCAGGGATCATTAGTCTCAAATGAAAGAAGTACAATGCGGAAAATGTCTTGACAGCACAGCCGATCAGCAATGCAAATATGAAAGTAAAGTAGGGCAGCAAGCCGACCCCAGTCCAAATGCAAAGCCAATGAGGCCTGTCTCTTCCACCAATGGTGGGAATGATATTGCTTAACAGAAAGTAAACAAGCAGCAATGCAAATATGAAAGTAAAGTAGGGCAGCAAGCCGACCCCAGTCCAAATGCAAAGACAATGAGGCCTATCTCTTCCACCAATGGTGGGAATGATATTGCTTAACAGAAAGTAAACAAGGCGGCAAAGCCAGCCTCTTCCACTAAACGTGGGAATACAATAGAAAATAGCAGAACGTAAATATGAGCTTATCAATACTACTGAAACAACTTTACAATTAGAATCAATCATGCAAGAAGCCAAAGGTTAAGTCGTCCAAGAAGCTACAATATTATTATTTAATCTCAAACCTTAAAAGACTCACTAAATATGAAAACCCACCCCAAAAACTCCAACTTCTACAAACTGAAATATCAGACCAGCAAACTGAAAACTATAGACCAGCAACTAATAAACTCACTAAAATGCTCATAACTCACTCAAAACTACTCCAAATGACATGAAACGAAATGCATATGACCCCAGAGAGATGGCAACCAAGATAGAACTGAGAAAAAGCTGCAAACTGAAAGCTAAGATGACGGCGACCAAGTCTAAGTCAACAAACTGCATCAAACACCCAACCACGAATTAAACACAATTTCCAATGCAGTGACAGGCAAGATACAGCCTTCAAGAGGGCGACCTACAAGATAAAATCATAGGCTCCAAAATAAAATCCGAAACTTTGCAAGAAGGGGCGCCCTAGAAGACTCAAACAATGGGCCAATACCCAGAACCATCAAAAATTTGTGCACAGAGCTATGATTGAAAATCACTTTTAGCACTTCAAAACCAGCAACCTGTAAAACTAAGAAACACATCAAAACTTCAACAATAATGCTCAATCTGCTATCTTTGAATGAGAAGCAGTCTCATATCCAGCTAGGTACTATCTCTCAAGCACGAAGACTGGAAGGAAGGAACTAGGAGGTATACATTCCTCGAAACCAAAGCCTAAAATAATTTCAGCAACATTTCAGTATGAAAGATATGGATAATCAAATGAAGAGCCCAACACTCTTATTTATAACCTTTTTCCTCTCCCAAATTCAAATCTTTTTTTCCCTCCAATTAGGGTGCCCAAACTGAAATCCTCATTCACATTCAAATTCACCTTTTTCCAATTTGCATTTGAGTCTCATTAGGCTAGGCGTCCAAAGTCATAAGGACATATTTCAATAAAATACAAATAATCACAAGTATAGGCGTCCCCTAGTCACTTGAGTGAAATATTTTATAAAATGACATTATTTCTCCAAGCTAGGTGTCCAAACTCTTAAGTGAAGAATATATTATAAAACTGTAATTATCTCCATGCTAGGCGTCCACACAACCTTAGCCAATATATTTTCACTTGACACTATATTTGTAACTTAAATATTTCCCTTATAAGTCGTTTATTTTAGCATAGGAAATATTTTTCATTCAAAACATTATCTCACCCAAAAATAGGCGTCCTCCAACCTTAGCCAATTATTTCTCCAAAATATTAAAATATTTTACCTCCACAAGTGAAGCACCCATCTCAAAGCTCAAACCTACCAAAAATAGCTCCAAGAGTGTGGGATGACCAACTGCTCAATTGACCTGCCAGAAATAGCCACTGCACTAAACTACTGAAAAGCTACTAAAAATAGCACTGCCAAATATAGTACTTACTAAAAATAGTAAGTTGTTCCAAACTAATTTTGAGCACAAACTGGGCAACTATCGTGACTTACTAAAAATAGTAAGTTCAAAAAAGTCCTTTGTTTCAGTTGCATGTCACATCACCGCAAAGCTCTCTAAAAAACTAGAAGGAATCCAGAATCCAAACTGGAAAACACCAACATGCAAGCCTCCAAAACTGCCGAGGAAACAGCCAAAAATGCAAGTCAATATCTTGTCATGCATGTTACCACATCCCAAAGCTCTCCAAAAACCTAGAAAACTCCACCAGACATGCATCAGAAAATCTCGCATGAAAGCCTTCAAAACCTCCTCGTAAAGTGGAATCCCTAATTTCAACTTCTAACTAGCCTACGAGCTTCCGAAAATAGGCTATCAAACACAAAAGAGTGTATAACTAAAATGGGGGCATTACAGATTTAAATGATGGGACGCTTAAAAGTGACTTTCAGTGCCAGAAATGTTTGACAATTAAAATAAATAACTTTTTGGAGTTATTTTATTTAACGCTAAAGTTATAAAGTTAAAATATTTAACTTAGCGTTATTTAAAATATTGAAGGGGTACTTTTGTGAGACATAATAAGTCATTTTAAATTTAATAAAGTATTCCTTAAAGTTGGACATTGTAATGTCCCCTTCTCAACAGTGATTCTTTCAGTTGGCCATTACCCTATCTCGGAGGCCCGTAGGCTAGTCGGAAGCAAAAATTAAGGTTTCCTATTTTCTAGGAGGATTCTTTTGAAGATTCAAGGGTTTGCATGTTGGAGTTTTGCAAATTGGTTTCTAGATTCCTTCTAGGTTTTCAGAGAGCTTCAGGGTGGTATGACATGCATCTGCACCAAGTAACTTTTTCAAACTTACTATTTCTAGTAAGTTACGATAGTTGCTCAGTTTGTGGTTAAAATGCATTTGAAATCACTTACTATTTTTAGCAGTATGCTATTTATAGTAAGTGCTATTTTTTGCAGTGCTATTTTTGGCAGTGGTTCAGCAATTCAATACAATGGCTATATTAGGCAGGGCAATTTTAGCAGGTTGGTCTCTAGCACTTTTGGAGCTTGTTTTGGCAAGTTCCAACACTTGGTGAAAATGATGCTTTAAGTGAAATATAACTTAGGCAAATTAGACAACTTATTTGGAGAAATATTTAAGTTATATTATAATGTATTTCACTTAAATACTTTGGACGCCCATTCTATGTTTTATTTGCATTTTGCAGTGTTCCATGGAAAGGCATTTCCCCCCCTTTTAGGCCGCGTTTCAAAGATGGGAATGTTTCCGAGACAGGGAAACGAAGATGTTACGTCTCCTATTGTCCCACCACCGCCACCAGTGCTCCGCCGGAGACGTGGAGACATCGCCAAGTCTCCTTGGGAGACGCCTAGGCGTTTCTCGAAAGGCGGGGTCTCCCGTCGCCCCATGTCAAATGCAACATAAAAAATTAAAATTTAAAAAAAAAGTCTTATTTTTGGGGGTTGGGGGTAACCCTAATTTGACATGAGCCCCACCCCTTCCCCCAAAACAACACAAAACCATCTTATTTCATGATTTCACTCACATTTTGAAAGACTGATTTTTTTTCCAGCAAGCTGAAGAGGAGGAAAAACTTGTAGAAGTCTGATTGAAGGAGTCAAAAAAGTGATTGCAAGTGTGATAGGAGTGAGAAGGAGCAAGAACAAGAGGAGGAAGAGGATTCTACTGCATTTTGGAGAGATTTTTCAAGCACAAGGTAGGCTTTTTCAGATTTTTTTTGTTTTTTTATTTTTATTTTCATTTTTCAATTCTTTGTTTGTTTAACTTTAAACTTGTTTTTTTTTTCTTATTCATCTCAAAATCAGATTTGATGTTGAGGGCAAAATCCCTCAAGATTCAACATCAAATTTTATTTTATTTTTTTTAATTTTTAAATAAAATTACAAATTACAAATTGTAAATTTTGTTTTCAAAATTAAAATTTCAAATTTGTATTTCAATTTGTTAAACTAGGCTGATTTTATTTTTATTTTTATTTTGTGAAATGCAGTGTCACTTTCACAATGAGCTCCCAAGACATGAGTGAGGATGAGATGTAAATCCATTCTCATAGTGAACATGATTCAGAATTTGAACCTAAGGATGAAGGGGGTGACCATGGGGCTAATCCTGGAGCCCAATCTAGTTCCATGGCGAGTGCACCAACTAGTACAGGTTGCCCTTCAAAGTTATTGGCACAGTATGCTAGGGGTGCTTTTGATCATAAGTCTCCTCTCAAATTGTTTGCTTCAAGAATACAAGGCACATCACGTTCAAGTGGGGGAACAAGGAAGTGGAAGTGCAACATTTGTGGGACTGAATGGTTTAATAGCATCACTAGAGTGAATGCACACTTTCTTGTTTGGACAAGAAAAGGTGTGGAGCATTGTAAGTTTTTGAAGGAGCCAAAAAATATACAGTATAGAATTGAGTTTAAGAAGCTTTGGGGCGTTCCAGATGACACAAATATTTCAGTCCCTACTACTTTGTCTGCTAGGGCAGCCCTTCAGCACAGCCATTATGTGCCACATACTTCTCCTCATGCTTCGCAGACAAGAGGAATGATGTTTGGATCTCCATCCACTTCCACTTCTAGTGCTGCTAGGGGGACAAGGAAACGCAAGTTGTAGACATCGCAAAGTAACCCCATAGCTGATATGTTTAATGTGCAGCTCAAAGATGAGCTAGATGAATCCATTGGCAAGTTCTTCTTTGCCAATGGCATTTCATTTCATGTTACACGGTCTCCTTACTATAGGGAGATGATGGTAATGGTGGCGAAGGGAGGAACATCATATGTGCCACCAAGTGAGATAAAAATGAGGACCTCGATCTTGGATAAGTGCTATTCCAAGATCAATATTTTGATGGAGAAGATGAAAGCATGTTGGGTGGCATCTGGGTGCAGCATAGTTATGGATGGGTGGACAGACATTAGCCATCGTCCACTCATCAACATCATGGTCACATGTGCAGAGGGCCCATACTTCCTTAGAGCAGCAGATAATACAGGGCATCGCAAAGATGCTGATTTTCAGTTTCAGGTCCTCAAGGAGGCTATTGAGAAGGTTGGGCCACAAAATATGGTCCAAGTAGTCACAGATGCAGCCCATGTGAGTAGAGCAGCAGGGAGACTCATTGAGGCAGCCTATAGACATATTTGGTGGACCCCATGTTGTGTGCATGCCATGAACAATGCACTTAAGAACATGGGGAAGATTGATTGGATTAGAGGAGTGGTCACCCGTGCGAGAGATATGTGCAAATGTTTATCTGCAATCACCACACTTCACATGCACTCTTCAGGACCTTCACGAAGGAGTTCTTGAAACCAGTTGAGACCAGATATGCATCCTATTTCATTCTCATGGAAAGAATGATTGAGTTGCAAGAGGCATTGCAACTCATGGTTATGACTAATGAGTGGAATAGGTGGGTCGAGGCCAAGACAGCGCAAGGGAGAAGGGTGAAGGAGATAGTGAAGAGTGATGTGTTTTGGACTGATGCAAAATACATTGTCTCCATCATTTCTCCAGTATTCTAGGCTATCAAATATGGGGATGGGGATGCACCTAACCTTGGAGAGGTGTACGAGTGCATTGACTCTATGCTTAACCAAATGAGGGTTGTTGTGCGAGTGAAGGAGCCCTCTCTAGCATTCTACAATAAGCACATCTGGCCAATCATTCAGCGCAGATGGGACAAGTTGAACACTCCTTTGCATATGGCTGCCTTTGCCTTGAATCCTTAGTGGTACAAGGCTAGACCGGGTAGAGTGACACCGATTTAGGATGATGAGGTGAAGGCGGGTTTCTTTAGGTGCATAGAGAAGATGTATGATTCTAGAGATGTTGGCATAATTCGCACTGAGTGGGGAAGATTTGCCACTCTTAGAGGCTATTCAAATGCAGCAAAAATGGATATAGAATCTATGGCACAAGAGAACCCACTTTTGTGGTGGAATTGTCATGGTTTGAAATCTTTGACCACCACTCTAGCTATCCGTCTGCTATCCCAGGTTTCCAGTTCTTCAGCTGTTGAGAGGAACTGGTCTACATATAGCTTCATCCACTCTCTAAAGAGGAATAGACTTACCTTTAAGAGAGCAAAGAAGCTTGTGGTTGTACACAATGCTTTGTGTCCCATGGACCGCAAAACACTTGGGTACAAGGAGAGTCCAACGGCATGATGGGATGTGGAGCCAGAGGAGCCTTCACAAATTGATGAGGATGATCCTACCACTTTAGATGCAGAGCTAGTTGGTGTGAGCTTGAGGGATCTTGACCTTGTGGAGTCCAGCAGTTCCAATGATGAGGAGTTTGCAAATGATTAGAGGCCTCCCTTCACTACATTTTGAGTTTTGACATTTTGGCATTTTGTCTTTTGTTAGTATCTGTATTTACTATTTGGCATTTGCTACTCATTGTAATGATGAATCATGTAATCATCTTTATAGACTTTGTGATATCTCATATGACATCAGATATTCATATTTTTGATATAATAGAAATCTCCAATTTGACAATTTCATTTGTCAAATTTTATTTAGCAATTAGCATTCAAGAAATCTTCATATTTAGATTTAGTATTTCAAATTTTGTTATGTTATAATTTTCCTAATTTCCTATAGTTTCATCTGAAATGTAATTCTTATATTGTTATACATCTTTTCAAAACTAGTTTTTCAAGTACTATAAGTATATGTATAACTATATCAGCACCACCACCCCGCCACCCCCCTGTCGTCGCCCCCCCGCCGTCCCCAAACTTAGGCCCTTTGTGCCCCCCGTCCCCGACATCCCGCCATCCCCTCGTCCCCAACGCCCGTGGAACACTGGCATTTTGTAAAGTTATATCTCTCTCATGTATTTGGACGACTTGGTAAATGAGGCAAATGAAACTCAAATGCAAATCAAGAAAGGTGAATGTGAATCTTAGTTTGGGCACCTTAATTGGAGGGAAAAGGATTTGAACTTGAAGAGAAGTTATAAATATGAGTATCAGGCTCCATTTGTGGGTATCCATTGCAAATATAACGAAGTGCTGCTGAATTTTCTTCAAACCCTTGCTTCGAGGAACGCGTACCTCCTAGCTCCCTTAGTTTCATGCTTGCAAGATAGCACCTAGCTAAGTTTGAGACTATTCTTTACACTAAAGAGCAGATTGAGCATAATGAACATGGTGAACTTTGATTTTTTTGACTTGTGGAGTAATTTTTCTCAGTTTTGATAGTGCTGGTTTGGTGCTTGACTGAAGCAAATTTTGGCTTGTATCTCTTGGCATGATTTTTTGGTGGTTCTGGGTATTCTTCCTATGCTTGCACCTACCTTTGGCGCCCCCTTCCACAAAGTTTCAGAATTTAATATGAAGATGCTGATTTTATATGTTGGTCGCCCCTCTCCTTGAAGGTCGTACCATCTCCTTTGGTGCATGGGGAAGCATGCTTAATTATTTTGGACGGTTTGGAGCTGCTTTGGGGGTTGGTCTTGGTCGTCCAGTCTCAAGACATCCTTTGCACTTTGTTTCATATCATTCGGAGGTGTACTTGAGAAGCTGTGAGCATTTTAGTGTGATTGGGAGCTTGCTGATCTGAGATTTCTGAGCACTGCTACTTCATAGCAGATTGGTAATAAGTTTCAGTTTTGGCTTATTTTCAAAGTAGATTAGCTTGCTTAATTTTGGAGTTCATCTCTTATCATTTTGGAGTGTTTTGGACATCTCCTTGTCATCGCAATTTGCGGATTGCGTCACTTTGTAAGGCCGTTAACAGTAGTACTGATTCAGTCATTTCATTTTTGCGCTTTACTTTTCGTATTCCCACTTTTAGTGGAAGAGACTGGCCTCGCCATCTTTATATTTCAATTCTGCTCTTTAATTTCATTCCCACTAAAAAGTGGAAGAGACTGGCCTCGCCATCTATTTCATTTCAGCACTTTACTTTTCTGTACTGCCCGTTGAAAAGCGAAAGGGGTCGGCTAGCCGCCCAGACATTTTCATTTCAAGACTTTGTATTTCCACTCCCACTGAATAAGTGGTAGAGTTGCATTGCATTTCTAGCTGATTGGTTGAGCTGTCTTCATATTGTAATTCCATCTTTCAGTTTATTTCAGCTAACAATCCCCTTTCCATCGTATACTCTCACCTCGCCCACACTGGGAACTTGGTAATCAGAAAGTGAAGGGTTGATTTTCAATACTGTACTTTCAGTTTGGATTTCATCTAACAATCCCCTTTCCACTGTATTCTCTCACCTTGCCCTCATTGGGATCTAGGTGATCAGAAAGTGAAGGGTTGCTTCAATTGGTTTATCATTCTCTAATGTTAACGGGTGAAATCTTGTGCTCCAAAAATTAAAAAATATAAGGGGATATTTCAGACGCCTTATTTGGAGAAATGAAGAAACATTTAAAATAAATTAAAATGCATTTAATGCCAACTTGGGCGTGGGTTTTGGAGGAGGAAATAAAAAGAAGTTTTGGAGCTCATTCTTGCATATCTTTGACTTGATATTTGGTTTTCTTCATTGCTGGAGGAGCTGATTCTTCTTCTTCTTGGTTTGTGAGGACAAAACCCCTTGCAGGCGACATTCTCCATGTTGTTGAAAGACACAATTTGGAGGATTACTTGGTGATTTCACATAGGAATCATAGTTGGACTATATTGTTGGAGATTTTCAGTAGCTTCAGGTCTAATTTCAGTGAGCATATTGAAAGAGGCAAACACCAGATTCAAGACCATTACTTTCATCTCAGATATTCCTTTCTCTTGCTAGCCGTACACTTCCAGCTGGGCCGTACAGCTGCCTAGGGAGGCATGTGGGGTAGGAACCCTAGCGCTGAGTTTTGGGGACTGCATATTGACTGTTTTGGGGCGCCATTAGTAGAGGAAGACTCAACAAATTTGTGGGAGGTGTGACAGCAGCTTGTTGGGGTGATTTCCAGCTATTCAACAGAACCCAGGTTGCTGATTGGAGTGACATTTCATGCCCAGATTGTAACAGCAGTTCATTGGTATGTACAAAATGAAATGTAGTAAGTGTTGAGATGATCTATGAGATGTTTAAATGCTTTGGTAAAGACCGTGCAACTTCCGTAATTAATTTTGAAAGATTTCAGTTTGTGGGTGCATCTAAATAGTTGGTATTTTGCTCTTATTTTGCAATAAATATTGTTGGTTATTGTTATTGTAAATTATCCATTTAAAAACCTTCAAAAACTGCAAACGCATCAAGCAAAAACAAAGAAAAACAAGGGAAGAATAAGGGTGTACGTTACAAAACATTCAACTCACTTCCAATTTGAATTTGATCAACCAAACTCCAAGATAAACCAACTTTGAATATTTTTTCCTCCTTATCCAAAGCAAAACTAGATTTTGGATACTTTGCATGGGCAGCATATTTAGGAAAGAAGCTTTGTTTTTAAATAGCACTGACCTTTCTTGAACATGTTTGGAATGCAGCATTTTCTTAAATATGACTTTTCCTTGCCGGTTGTCGCCTTTTTCCGCCTCTAAAATGACAAAAGTGTGTCTTCTTTCAAAAGCTCGAGTTCATCACTTTCACCATACATTTTATAAAATACATCATATTTCTAAGAAGTGGGCTCCCTCTCTTCAATATAGGTGTGATGTTTTCCCTTTGACTACAATTAGGTATTGTTGACTGGGCAGGCTCCTTTTTTGTTTTGTTCTTATTACTTTTTGTGATGTTGATGTCATATTTGTGAACTAGCAACAGCTTTTGGAAAAGAGACAAGTCTTTTTTAATATTAAAGGGATAGAAAAAACAGCAATCATTTTTCTTCATTTTATTTTTAAATTTTTATTTTATTTTATTTTATTTATCAATTATTAATTCTTAATTTTTTAATTATTAATTAATATTTATATTTTTTTTTCGTGTGGAGGGGTCGGAGGACACTGCCAACTATCCCAAGTTGCTGACACACTAGGTCACGTGGAGGTGCCAGGGTTCACAATCAGCAGGTTTTGGTGCCATAGTAGACGCAGGTGACATGGGTGGCATAGTTGTTGTGGTGAGGTGTAGGGTGAGGTGGGCACCATCACGGTTTTCTTGACCTCACTGTCAGTGTAATAATGGCAACTTAAGGCATTATACAAAGCCCACACTATGGATGTTTGCACCATCACCTAAAGTTCATCCTTGGGATCCATTGAAAGGACAAGATCATGCAAAATGGAGGCCTTCATGAGTTGGCGGGGTGGCTCTTGGCACGGCTGGTTTTAACACTTGACACTTTCATTATTTGAAGTGACCTCCACCTCCACTGGCTTTCTATAATTTGTGTGTTGGGTGTTTGCTTTCCATATCTCTGAGCAGTGCGATGTTGGTGTGGTTTGTTTTTCTGTGTGCAATGGGAAAACGCTTTAAGTTGTGGTCAAAATGTTTGCAGAAACATTAACCAATATTGGAGCCAATACCCCAATTCAATTGGATAGCTCGGTGAGGGAGATGGCTTTTTGTGGCGAGGTTACTAAGCAACAACTTAAGAGGATTCTAAAAAAGTATGACCCGTTCATCTTGGCCGCAGTGAAAATGGTGTTGGGTAATAGCTTCATCAAAAATTGCTAGACTATGCGGGTCGGTACTCACATTACTTCCAGGTTCCTGGTCGTTTTGTTCGAGATAAGGATGGCCAAGAAGGATGTTGAGGCCCTGATGCGGCGGCTCTCATTGTAGATCAATTGGTTGGGTTGGAGGAGGTTCTCGCTATCGCCATCTCAGGGATCGGTGTGCCACGGCCTCGTGATTTCCCCACCTTCTACAAACCTGGCGAGGTGGTGAAATACCCCTTCTTGATTTGAAGGGGATGGCACTGGTAGAGCATAAACAAGTCACGGCAGTGGGGGCAACCTACCTTCTACAAGTGTTCAAGATCGAGCACCCCTTCAGCCGTTGTGGGGTTTCAAACTTTTGTGCGTTTGCAGCTGCTAATGGGTTCTGGGTTAGTGGTTTTTGGTAATTAATAGTTGCAAACTGTATTTTCGGCATGGCTAGTATTTTGTAGGTTGATGATGGGTGGTTTTTTGGTATCGGCCTCCCACATTTTGTTATTTCACTGTATCTCGACCCTACGTGGTCGTTGTCTGGGATGGGTGGTTAGTTGGTCTGGCACAGGTGGTGCTTTGCATTTCCTTCATGGCGGATATTGTAATATTTTTTTGCTATTTTAATAAAATACATACTATTACGAATCAAAAAAAAAAATTAATAATTATTTTTTTTAATTCCAGCATCCACATTCAATCACAATATGCAAATAACTTGTTATGGACAATATGCAAGAATTTTTTACGAAGAAGCAAGCTTGGCTAGGTGTTTTGGAAGCAGGAGAACATGAAAAGCAGGCCTAAGTGATAGTTTCCAAGTCTCCAAAAGCAAGGACCCTCCAAATGCACACCTAAGAGGAGAAACATGAGCTTAAGCACAAACAGCTGAAATAGGTGCCTAGGAAGTGATCAGCAACTTTTACGTAGCAAATGCATCTCAAAGGCACGCCTATGTCCGTGAGAATACTCTTTAGTGACATGAACAGTCAAAAAAGGCACCTAGGAGAAGAGTTAAGTGGCATAAGTAACCATAAGCTGCACATAAGCAATGAGAACAAACCTTTTGGTGGCATGAGGCAGATTAGACAACTAAGTCATTTCACTTGAGTCTTTAAGTAACAATAAATGCCTTTTGGAGCACCTAGCTAGGATAAAGCATAAGGTTAAGTGATGTAACTATAAAGCATGCCAAATATAAGGTTAAGTGACTCAAATGACAAGATTGCACACTCGGCAATGTTTTTAAGTGGCTGATATGGATAAAAAGCGCACCTGGAGGATTGACTGATATGCCACTAGTAAGCCTTAAGTGGTGGAAGCAACATAAATAGGCACCTAGGAATGTTAAGTGGCAAGGACCTAAAAGCATCCTAACTATGTTGAAAGCTTTTAAGTGATAAAAGAAGTTAGAATAAGCGTCTCGATGTCATTCAAGTGGTACAAGTGATCCAAGGGCATGTCTTAGGTGGCTTAAACTTATTCTCCTTACCTTGATACCCGTTCTTGAGATGTTTTGATTTCTTTTCACAATCACTGTCCTCAATCTTCTCGTACGAACATTTGGATGCAAAGTGTCCTATCTTTCTACAATTGAAGCATTTGAAAAGCAATTTTCCTTTGTATTTGCTTGAACCCCTCTTCAACTTCCTCATGAAATGTGCCTCACCAAAATCTGAATCTTCATCTGAACTACCATTCATAGTAGACTCCATATCTTTTCTTTTCTTCGAAACTTTGAAGGCTGCCTCCCTTTTGGATAAAGAATCAAAGTTTGTCCTCATCTCATAGGTTGTTAGTATGCCATGAACCTCATCAACAATCAACTTATCAAGCTCCTTCATCTCTTCAATCGCCGAAACCTTTGCATCAAAATGCAAAGGAAGTGACCTTAAAAAATTTTAAACCACAATGGACTCCTCAACCTTTTCTCCTAGGTCTTTGATGGTGTTCACAAATTCATCTACTAGCAGAAAATAAGCAGCAACGTTTTCCTCTTCTTGCATCTTGAGACTCTCAAAATGACTTCTATGAGTCTAAGGCTTTGCCTTCTTAACCTCATCATCACCTTCATACGTTTTCTAAAGCTTATTCCAAATTTCATGAGCCGTTTCACAATGCACAACTTTCACAAATTTTGTTTCTAATAAACCACATAAGATAGCATTCATAGCTTTTGCATTGTTTTCAAAAGCCTTCTTTCCATTAGCATCCGATGGAGGAGTTGTTGGAATAGTATATCCTTTTACAACACATTGCCATATATCAAAACCAAGTGACATCAAATAAGTGCACATCTTAATACTCCAAAAAGCATAGTTAGAGCCATCAAATAGGGGAGCTCTGATTGTAGCACGACCTTCATGAGAACCCATAATCAAACCGACCTCCAAGCAATTAGGCTTACAATCCAAGGAAGCCCGCTCTGATACCAATTGAAGAGCACATAGGAAATATTGAGGGGCGGGGGAGGGGAGGGTTGCGGGGGGGGAGGGGGGGTTGAATTAGAATTTCAGAAACTTTAAAACTGAAAACCTTATGAATCAGAAATCAAAACCTTATGAACATTCATAAACAAGATGAACACCGAGATTATGTGGAAAACCCTTTCAGGTAAAAAACCACAACAAAATATTGCTTTTATTATCAACAATGGGCACCAACCCAGATAACAAGTGAGCACCAACTCTCCCTCAAAGCACCAACTCTGATCAACTGAAGCACCAACTCCAGTGTTGCTGAAGCACCAACTTCAGACTTCTGAAACATGAACTTCAATAACAAAAAAATTCTTGACTCTACATCACTACTCGAATTTACTCATATAATTTTAGGTGAAAACAGCAGCTCCTTTGTTATGTTGACTTCAAACTTTCACAAAAGGTATTAATACGATTCTCAAGTAAATACTCACCACACCATCTGATAAGCAAATGATCAAGAAAGATTATGACTAAAATACGTCTCTACATGTAGGCAAAGAACAAAATACTCTACAATACACCACTGGATAATAGATATTCGCTACAAACACACGGAATCATCCTTTTAAAAGTTCATAGCCACATTGTAGCTTCTAGCCTCTGTCCTTTAACACCTTCTAAAACTCACTCAGATTTAAATCTTTATGCAAATAGTGGAAGATTTGTATATGCAGTAATAGTTATCTTCATCAATAATCAGTCTTCTGAGCATGCACAATATCATCACATATTCTATCCAGAAAAACTCGTCAAAAAGAACAAAAACCACCATTAATTTCTCATGAACCCTGCACACCAAGTCATTCATGAATCCACTCTATCCATACTTTTTCATCACTACAACAGTGGCTTGAAAGAAGATTTATCATTAATCATTAAACAAATTAAAGACTTCCATACTAAAATGCCACACACCCAATTTTTCACAGCCATGACTCACAATACTCAGAATTCAACAATCAGAAATTCTTGTCAATAACGCAGCAGGTGATAGGAATAGCAGAGGTCGACATTATACAAAGATGCTCTCAACGCCAAAACATAACGGTTGCTCCTAGAACAAAACGCAGTACACACACAAGCCCATACTCGATGAATGATAATAATGGCATTACAGAAGAGCACGATCTTCACATTCACGACTATGGACTCTTCATTTACCCACAAGCTCATACACAAAAGCACCATTGCTTATTACAGCCCGTGCAACTTCACACATAATTGATCCCTTACTCTTATACGGCTCCTGCACTTACTCCCACACTTCACACGATAGGCACAAAGAAGTCTTCTCTCAACCACAAACTCAATAATTTTTTGCAAAAAAAAACATTGAGGAATTTCTCATTCACTTAACATTCTACATGCCACCCCATACATATTCGACTCCACACCAAGCATTTTAATGCACACGACAGTTAGCCACCTCACTCTTCACGGCAAGGTTCTTCAAAACCACGATAAGGCATCAATTTAAATTTAGTGACCATGCTGCTAACAAAATGAAGCCACCTCTCAAAGAGAAAATAACGCTACGTCTAAAACCCAACGCATATTTCCTGAGTAAACATAAATGATAGGTCTGAAGCCGTCCACCATATCCAACAGCTGCCACCATAATATGGAATCATGCCAACACAAAGACACAGCTAGGAATATCTTCAATATTAATGTTTGTAATCGACATGAATAAAGAGCCGCCCAAGTAAATAAACACGTCCAATTAAAGATTCACGACTTCATCTAAAACCATTGCTAGCAAATGAATGAACCACCACTATTTGAATCGATAACACTTACCATAACTTATTCATTAATACTATAATATTTCAATAATCTCTTTGTCAAGCTTATTTGACCATTTAAAATCTGACTTGGCATGGCTGAACAAAGTAAGTAGACAAGCAGCTCAAACACAAAAGCAAGTAACTCAAGCAAGCAGGCAACCAGCTCAAGCACCCAAGCAAGTAGCTCAACCTTTAACATCAATGACAAGATATTTCAACATAAGGTATGTGCCAATTCTTGGTACTTCAACAGCCTTCCTTTCAATGTGGTGAGCAGTCCTTATTGGGAGAATTTGGTAACTACATTGACAGTTATAGAAAAAGGCTACGAGGCACCTTCTCGTGAAGACTTAAGTGGGAGGTTGGTAAATTTATGCTAATTTATAGTAATTTATGTTGACTTTTAGGCTAAATTGATGTTAATTAATTTATAGTAATTTATGTTGAATTTAGGCTTTTTTTGTTTAAAAATTATAAATTTTGTACTTTCACTTTGTACGTGTAAGTTGCTCATGAATACAATCGAAGAGGCAAAGCTAATAGTGGAAAAACAAAAGAAGCAAAGGAGAAAATATGGTTCCACTATTCTTTCAGATGGGTGGATGAATGGGAAAAATTGCACCATTATCAATTTTTTGGTAGCTTCAAATGGTGAGGTGATTTTTGAAATCAATTGATGCCTCTAACAAAGTAAAAAATGCAGAAACATTGAGTCTGATGTTGGAGGAAGTCGTCATGGAGGTGGGCATAGAAAATATGATACAAATCATAACTGACAATGCAGCAGCATATGTGGCATCAAGATAATTGCTTGAAGAGAGGCATTGGTTACTCTTTTGGACCCCTTGCATAGCACATTGCCTTGACCTTCTTTTGGAGGACATGGGCAAACTTGATTGGGTGAGGCCAGTTGTAGATGATGCAAGGAGCATAACAAAATTTATCAATAATCACCCTTGGATTCTTAATTTGATGAGAGATCACACCCAAGGGAAAGAGTTTGTGTGATCAGGTGTCACAAGGTTTGCAACGATTTTTCTAATGTCGCAAAGCATTATTGGTATGTTGACTTCGTTGAAATAGATGTTTGTGAGTCGGGCATGGCTAGACTCATCATATTCAAAGAAGCCTGAAGGAAAGAGAGTTGCAAGCATAGTCTTTGACAATATTTTTGCACAAAGAGCTACAGAGACTGTGAAGGTAACTTCAAAACTTTGATTTTAAATTCAAATTGAATATTTTATTTTTTAATTTAAATCTTCCATTATAAATTTGTAACTTTAATCTATTTGTATTTGTAAATTCTAGGTGTTAGAGCCCTTGGTTAGAGTTCACTATTTGGTAGATGGGGACCAAAACCCTATGGGGTATGTTTATGAGGCTATGGATAGAGCCAAAGAGTCCATCCATAATTTGTCAAAGGACAGCCTCAAATTTGATCCCATTTAGGAGATCATTGATCGAAGGTGGAACAATCAACTCCACCAACCCATCCATGCAGTAGGGTACTTCCTCAACCCCTATTTTTTCTATTCGGATAGCCTCTCAGATCCTAATGGAGAGGTTATTAAGGGCTTCACGACATGCATTCAAAGAATGATGTGCCAAGTTGAGGTGAGAGACCTCATTATTCAAGAATTGCACAATTACAAGACTGGTAAGGGTAGGCTCTTTCCTTTGGAACTAGCTATCCGAGGAAGAACCACTCACTCATCAAGTAATAAAAATTGGAGTCACTATATCACATGCATCTTACAAGTTACAAATTTCAAATTTACAACTATTGATGATTGATAAAATATGGTTTGACTTTGCTTTCTAACTCTTAAATATTTTATTTTGTGGATTCTTGGTGGATAGATTGGGGTGCAAATACCCCAAATCTCCAAAGATTAGCCCTTCAAATTTTGTGCCAACATTGTAATGCATCTAGCTGTGAATGCAATAAGAGTTTATTTGAGGCCATCCACAAAAAGAAGAGGAACAAATTAGCTCAAAAATGCCTCAATGACCTTGTCTTTGTGCAATACAACCTTCAACTTTGCACAAGAAGGGTAAAGGACAAATCAAAGGAGCTCACTGATTTGGATGAGATTGATCCTTATAGCAATTGGACAGGATGAGCAGCCCCGATTATTTAATAAAGATGAGATTCTTGATTTTATGAGGTAGGCATTGGAGGATGTGAGTGCAATAGGAGATATAGGATTGGATGTCATTGATGAGACTAAGGAGGAGCCATTGCCATCTACTAGCGGGATGGAGGTTGAACCAAAGCCACAAGCACAGCCTTCTATGCCAAGCGAGGAGCCACAGCAAACTCCAAGGATTAGAACATCAACCTTTCCCCAAGTTTTCACTAGATTGGGAAGAGGAAGATGTAAAATTTTGTAATTTTTTAAAATGTAATTTATGAATTATGATGATGACTTTCAAAGGCAATCATCATAAATCCATAATAGCTGTCAACTATCTATTATATCAGCCATCAGGATTCCACATGATGATGCAATTTTGTACTTATTTTGTTTTCAAATTAATCAAATTTAATAGAAAACACTTTTGTACTCATTTATGGGCTCATTGGATACATCTTGTCATTAAATTTTGCAAAAAAAATGTGTTTCTAAAGAAATTTAAGCAAATTTTTAAGTTGTCCAGTTTTCTGCCAAGTTTTTGCCGAGTTTTTGCCTAGTCAAAAATTTTGGGTCTATCGAGTTTTTGCTAAGTCCAAGTCTGCCAACTATGGACATAAAAGGAGTGCCTGACTGATGTCTATGTTTTGTTTCAGTTGTTGAAGTGTCATATAACACTCCTAGTTGAAAAGGACTATTTATGACAGGTGTTTTCTTGTGCAAAGTGTGTGCCTTAGGTTTTCAGTCTCTTGAAATTGCCAAACAGCAATTTGAGTAGCCTGCTGCAGCAACTTCCTGAGCAAAGGAGGAAGGAAGTTTTTACACTTCATAGTACCTATGATTTCATGCATGAATGAATAGTCTGTGCCTTAGGTTTTCAGTCTCTTGAAATTGCCAAACAGCAATTTGAGTAGCCTGCTGCAGCAACTTCCTGAGCAAAGGAGGAAGTTTGTTTTTAAACTTTATAGTACCTATGATTTCATGCATGAATCAGCTGTTGAATAGTCTGAACATTCATTTGATCAATAATACAAAGTAAAAGTAAGGCATGATGATTGTGGTGATGTAAACTTCTCCTAGGGTTTTGCACTAGTATTTGGATAAGACAAACCAGCATACACAGTTGTTTAAGGATTCAGGTTGTTAAAAGCTGACTTGTGGTTGGTGCCTAGGGTCCTCCTTATATATCCAATCAAGGGCTTCAACCATAGTTTTCAGTTTTGATAAAACCCTAGACAAGGGTTTTCTAGTTTGCAGATGGATTAAGACAGCTAGGATTGGTGAAATCATCTACAGCGAGACCTCGGGTTTAATATGCCTTTTTCCCACAGATGGCATCAAATCTGAATCACCAATATCATTTCGTAAAGTCTCATCATGATTGGAGCTTCAAATTCTTCCAAAAATCTGACATGTTTTAGAGCAAAAAACTGCATCATAATCACAAAAGGCACTCATGCATCTACTACTATTTTGGCCATGACTATTTGTAGCAATTGATAAAACTCTAGACAATGGTTTTCTAGTTTGTAGATGGATTAAGACAGCTATGATTGGTGAAATCATCTACAGCGGTACCTAGGGTTTAATTTGTTTTGTTTCCACAGATGGCATCAAATTTGAATCACCAATATCATTTCATGAAGTCTCATGATGATTGGAGCTTCAAATTCTTCAGAAAATCTGACATGTTTCAGAGCAAAAAGCTGAATCATAATCATAAAGGGCTCTCAAGCATCAAACTAGTATTTTGGCCATGACTATTTATAGCAACTTATTTCTGAGGTTCTATTATTGGATAGAATGGGGGGCTATTTTTTGGTAACTTTTAAATAAGTGTTTATTTACTATTTTAAATTTTTTGTTAGATTAGTTTTTGCTTTAAAGCTACTTCTTTCCTACTTTTCAAGAAGATTTAAGCATTTCTGCTTTAAAACGATGATTTCTGGGATAAAATGATGGTTATCTGAAGTCCCCGAAATTGGGCATCTTGTAACACATAAATAAGTGCTTCGAGCACTTGAACTCTTAATGATAGTTGATGCTACGCCTATGCTGCTGAAATTTTGTTCCATATACTATTTTTGTGTTTGCACTGTTGCATTTGTAATTGCATTACTTAAATTGAATCTAGATAATAACATCAAGCTTTGTATTGAGGTTTCATGTTCATCTATGCTATACCTTAGCATGCGACTTAACTATTTAGTTCTTATAATTATGTGTTGTCCTATGTTAAAGTTGTTATTCCTTTTCAAATCTTATTTGCTCTGAATTATTGGCCTTTATTTTAACCAATAGAAAGGTGTATTGTCATGTTTAGGTTAGATGCTATCATTTGTAAAACCTATAAAATTTCATTTCTAATACAAGTTGTTTCAAGTCTTGTGCTCATACCCGAGGCAACAAGATAAGCAGGTAGATATTTCATGTATGCAAAACCTCCCCTAAATAAGCATTGTATAGTGTGAATAATTGAAAAAATTTCCTACAGCTTAGTGTCTCAGTTTAATTTAGATCTCAAGGAGCTTCCCCTTCTCTAATTTGAAAGGAGGTTTCACCTCAAATACTGTTCCAGTTTGAGTTGTCTCGAAAGAAACAAATTAAAACACTAACACATTGTAAGAAAAAGGTCCTGAAAAATGAGAAAAGTGCCAAAGCAAATTGCTACAATTATAAAATTTGAACTGGCTCTAGTAGATTCGTCATGACAAACACAATGAAGATACATAAATTATTTCATGAAATACATAATAAGGCATATAAAAGAAACTGCCCAAAATACAAGAGACATGTCAAACACACTATCATAAGATAACACATGCAATAGCATAAAAAAATAGATTTGTTTATTGATCTCAATAAAATCCCATAGATAAACTTATCAAATACAAAATGCATTCTTCTTAAAGCAATATCCTGGCTATAAAACATCTATTAGACACTATGAAAAACTGTTCTTTATACCTGACCAATTAGCTAGCTATTTATGTAGTAGGCATCAATTACAAATAAAGAAAGTTTTTGACATGACATTAGTAATTAGCCAAGCACAGAAAGTAGAAATTATGCATAGAGAAGTATAAACTAGTTCAAATTTATGACTTATTTTCTCACTAAACTTAAAAGAAGAATATGTTGACATATTGAAAGAAGACCATGAAACATGGCAGCAAAACTCTTTCTCAAGAATAACTCAGCAGATCAAAAGACAAGGATTTTTCAATTTATTGAAGTTAAATCAGGAAAAAATCAGGTTAGGATTAGGGTTAGGGTTAGGGAAAATAAATTAAAAATCACAGCAAAAATCAGAATTTTTGCTTTTTTCAAAACCTAATCAAAGATTTTTTGACTGAAAGATTGTGATTTAAGCATGAAATTTGACATTTTCCAAACAACAAAAAAAACAAGTTTTACTGCGATTACATCATGATTTTTCAGTCAAAAAAATGTGTTTGACCAATTTTGTGCAGAAACTTGCAATTTTTTCAGGGAAAAAATCAGTGTGGGGGACAAGAAATGATAAATTGTAATTTTTCAAAGGAAAACTCCATGTGGGAGACAAAAAACTATAATTGCAAGTTTTTAAAGAATTCTGCTTCTCTGCCATGAACAGTCTCAACTCTCAACACTTAATCTAGCAGCAAACACAAAAGTTCTGCAAAACATTCGGGCAAAAGCTACAAATTTACTAGATTGTAAACTACAATGGAACCAAAATATAGCTGCCACAGAACAGTGATAACATGATCAGAGTGATACCTTTCCTAACATTTGCATTATGATGAGTAGTCTGCATAAGAAGCTCTTTTAATGTCTGCTGCTTCCTATTGACAGCCAAACCTTTTTTCTCCACTGCCAAGCTCTGCTCCGGCAGAACAATAGCTGTCCAAATTAATATAAATGTTAAAAAAAAATTCCATTTTACATCACAAAATGAGAATGCCACAGAACTGAAATTGGAATTTGGAACATTCTAAATTGAACAAATAATATTAAGTGATCCAAGTTCAGATAATGAACCCACAAATCTAACTTTCCATCAATGTGCATCTATCAAATAAAGTCTAATTACAAGTTATAGAGTTTGTCATTGCCTGAAATAGGGTGAGCCAGTTAATTTGAAAAACAACAATAGAAGCAAGTTGCAATTCATGAACTATGATTGAGTTATTTGAAAGATAGGTAGTTAGGTGCAGGTTGCAAACTTTTAAGCCTCAAGAGATTGTGAGGATTACAGTTTTCAAAAAGATATCAACATCCAAAAGATACGTGGACAAAACACATATTAATAGATTGAGTGCAATATGCAACCCTTCTACAGGCATTCTTTTTAAAGTATCAAACTAATTTTTCATCAGATTTACAAAGGGAAAATTTGTTTAAAACCATCAATGACATCAGATCTACAATTAAATTAGGAATAATGAGATAATGATTGGAAGAAAGATACCACTGAATTATGGAGATGGCAGACACTACGGAGATATTTCTACAGCTGTACCATACATAAAATGAAAACTCGTTGAATTATGCCTAGTGCTAGCTGAACCTGTAAATCTTATGGAATAGAATAGTAAGCATCTCTATGCTTGAAGGATGAGCATTAAGTACCTTTTGTTTTAACTTCAACTTTCGTAGCATTTTTTGGAGGAGGCAACCGTCTTCCAACTTTATGCTTTACTTTCTGGAATAACAAAACAAACCGTTGAATTTAAAATTTTGAACCTAAATTTTGTGCTAAGAGATCATTATATTCTCTAGATAAGGTAGCTGCACTTCAGCCAGAATGCACTTAACTTATATTACAAACAGAGTTATCAATAATTACCTTGAAATCAACACCAATATGTTTCGCTTTCTTGTTAGATCGCACCATCTCTTCTTTGCTCTGCTCTGGTAATGAAAGACTCTTTAGGATCCAGTCCAAAGAAAGAGATAGAAAACAAAAATGATTGTATAGCCCTCTTTACGCTACTGAACCCCAATTTGAAAATGGTTAGAGCAAATTCCAGCTAAAAAATCCTCTATCCAAACTGTAAGGGCAGTGTCCTTCCTAAAAATGATCGTGCAGCTTCCACCAGGAAATCAAGCAGAGATAGAGTCTGCCTGCAACAATCACAGGAAAAATTGTTTACTCAGATGCAATTCCCTATCTAATCTTCCTGCCCTTGGGACTTACTTTGTTTTCTCCAAAACTTATAAATTCCATAATAAATATTCAATTTGTTTTATATTTATGCTAGCACTTGCAAGTTTAGGAAGTGTAAGGGATGTGCCAACAGGAAATTCAAGGGAATGCCATCATCATCTTCTCCCTGCACCCAACCATTATTACCCTTGTCCTTGATGCCTTCACAATTTTCCACAGGCCAAAGTATTTTGTTACACCTGAAAAATAAGCACAGGCAGCTACAGAATAGTTAGACAGCTATAAAGATAAGAGCATTGTAAAATTACAACAAAATACCATTCAAAAGCATTTTGCAATGACATACCATGTCATTAACATATACAAATATTACTCACCCACATAACTTAAAACAACTATACCTACATCTAGAAAATATGGAAATGCCCATTCGTATTTTTATTATTGACAAGTCATTCCAAGCCACAACTGTTTAGATTAACATCATACTTTTGACTAGTAACGTGAAAAAACAAAACCAACAGAGCTAACCACAAAAAACGGTCAGAAAATCTTACATTTTTAATTAACAGCCTTTACATGGGGCTTATAAGTGCTCTATTAAACTTGGCACATAATGATCAAATAGCATCTCAAAAGAGTTTGGCATCTTAACTAAGTCACCTCACCACACTATCATAAGGTTGTATATCCATCCTAAAATCTTTGTTGAACTAAAATCCGTACTGAAAGTTTCTAAATATCATAGAAAGAAACATAACCATCTCAAGAACTTAGAGGTAGGTTACTGATGTACTATAAACTAAATTTGCTTCAAGCATGCCATTGGGATTATCTTAGTTTTGGAAGGTGGTGGAAGCAATAAGAGCTTTAAAATAATCAGCAACACTTATAGCCGCTTCAAATCAAGATTAACAAATTCAATCCTTTCTAAGTTTCAAGACAAATCTCTTATGGTTTCCCTTTTTTCCTTCTCAAAAATGAACCTTATACAAGAACACATTATGTTATAAATTTTCTTATACGTACCCACAGTTACTATATTTCAAGGATAAGATGAACCTCTAAATTGAGTTGCAAAAGTATCAAGGATGAGACATGAAAAAATACATAATACATTAATTAAATTCTAGGAAAAAGGTTTGCCCAACAAACATATCCAAATCCATTGAAAAAAAGGAGCTAAGCCTTGTGGTCCCATAGAGAGTGCATACAGCAATTTTATGTGCAGGTCAATGTATTTTGCAAATAGAATAAACAAATTAACTTATCTAAAGTTGCTGCAAACTCTTAAAACCCCCCCACTATCTAGGACTAAGAATACTCTTCTTAAGCAACCACTACTCCACAATTTTTCTTTTTCTTCTTTTTAATCCTATAATTTGCAGTTTTGAAATGCAACAGATAGCATGGGATGACATACAACACTAGTAAGGTGCAAACTGCAAAGCCATGAGCTCAAATACCAGGCATCCATACCAAGGATCCAAATTCGGTCAAAATACTGGTCCAACATAACCCCTTGAAGGGAAATTTACCAACCAAAAACAAAAGTTAACCTTTATAGGTTAAAAATCAACAATGAATAGGATTCTTTATATCTATATAAACAACAAATTGTACAATAAGAACATAATATAGGAAAACCAAAAAAATACTAAGTTACCGGTTCTGGTACAGGTACGGGTACGGTGATACGGCAATTTTTTTTCCTTGGGTACAATTACCGGAATATGTATGTATGTATGTATGTATGTGTGTGTGTGTATGTATGTGTGTATGTATCATGTATGTATATATACATACACATATAACATATATACATGCATAAATACATACATATACATATATACAAACACATATACATACATAAATACATACATATGCATATACATTTAATAGCAAACCATACCCAATGTCTCTAAAAATCAGTGTTCCACGAGGTTTTGGGGACGGGGACGAGGGGACGGCAGGGTATGTGGGGATGAGGGGTCTAAGTTTGCGGGCGGCGGGGGGATGGCAGGGGGGACGGTGGCTGGGGGGCGGCAGGGTGCTGAAATACATATAGTACTTGAAAAAATAGTTATAAAAAGATGTATAAGAATTATACATCTTGGAGACAACTAGGAGTCCCCTAGACGTCTTGAGGACACCCCAGCATTCTCAAAGTCCTAGTGGCATCTTGGAGACAACGACACTGGTGGTGGGATGGTGACGCTGGTGGTGGGCTGGTGGGAAGACATCCTCCCAAGTCCCCAAGTCTCTGAGACGTCCCCGTCTAGGAAACACGGGGTTTTTTGGAGGGGACGCATCCCCATGGAACACTGCTAAAAAGCTAGCATTTCCTGTATTGCACCAATTACCTACCTGTTTATGTATGTATGTATCATGTATGTATATATACATACACATATAACATATATACATATATAAATACATACACACATACATACATAAATACATACATATGCATATACATTTAACAGAAAACCATACCCAATGTCTCAAAAAAGCTGCCATTTCCTGTTACTGCACCAATTACCTACCTGTTTATGTATGTATGCATCATGTATGTATATATACATACACATATAACATATATACATACATCAATACATACATATACACATATACATACATAAATACATATATAAATACATACATATGCATATACATTTAACAGCAAACCATACCCAATGTCTCCAAAAAGTTGGCATTTCCTCTTATTGCACCACTTACCTACCTGTTTATGTATGTATGTATCATGTATGTATATATACATACACATATAACATATATACCTACATATATACATACACATATACATACACATATACATACATAAATACACACATATGCATATACATTTAACAACAAACCATACCCAATGTCTCCAAAAAGTTGGCATTTCCTGTTACTGCACCAATTACCTACCTATTTCTTGTTAACTTACATAAATAATGTTTTAAAAATTTACTTTCTTTTGATTTCTTTTGGAGAAACCCTTCAGCTGGGTTCAGCCCAAATTCACCCAGGATCCTTTCCCGGGCACCCTGGGAAGGACCCTGGGAGAACCCAGAGAAGAACCAACAAAGGACCAGGACCAAAACCGTACCCACACGGGTACAGGGGGCAAAAGAGAAGAACCCGATAATAGAGAAAAAATACATTAAACATCAAACCAAAGAATCAAAAAGAATGTCCTTGCATAGAGATTGTTGGGACTCAATTTTGTTGTGTTATTTTATGCTTGAATCCCTTCGTGTTCTTGCCTTTGTTGGCCCCAGTTTATAACCAATTTGAGATCATTTATGTAGGCTCAAATGTAGCTTAATGATGTGTTTTCCAGTCTTCTTAGGTGGTTTTGCAACCGCAAGCAGATGTTGACTAGGTTGTAACAACCCGTCTTTTTACCGACAAGCAAGGAATAAAGGCATCTGTGTTATTTCATAAGCAATTTGAAACAGGTTTTTGGGTGCCAAACGGATGTGGTGTTGTGCTACTCACTTTTATGGTGATATTTTCTCCCAACTACCTACCATGAATGTTGTGATTCCCCCACCTACCAGAATTCAATGCTATTGCTATTATTGAAACTGAGGCATCCATTTTGGCAGGGGCGGGGATCGCAAGCAGATTGTTTATCTCCTAAGTGCTACAAGGCAGCACTTAGGGTTGGACGCCCTACAAGTGCTAAATGAAGATTTTGACCATTTTGAAGAGAGGTTGGTTCTTCTAGTGGCGACGAGAGATGGTACAAGTGCAAGGTTTGTCTAGGGCTTCAACCATGCCATGTCTAGTTGTAGGAGGACGATAAAGCTGTAAATCATGTGAAATGTCATGTCCCCTCGCATGACACAACTCAGCCATTGATCGCACTAATTGCAAAACCCAAGGAAGAGATCGTATTCACTAGCATAACCGAATGCGTTAAGAGGATAATTAAAATCGATAATGTAAAAGGCAATATTAACATACGTTAATTGTCTTTTAAAGATAATCGCTATCATTAAGGAGAATGACGGGGTGCCTCCAAACAAAAAGACATGGCCAGAATAAAAGGATGCCAACCTCCACACGCATAGATATAGATGAAAGAAACCATTCACGGGGGGAGAAGCGAAGCAGAAAGAAGAGAATAGACATCCGCCAAAGAGAGATATAAGGATAGCAATGTGATTCTGAACAGGTGGTATTTCTGCCATTCAAATATCTAACCAATCTGGTATACATATATATTATGTTGACTCAGCCTGTCTTGAAACAGCGATTTGATGTGTCTACTCTAATCAATTATTTCTTATAGCAACAGGCCGATATAATTGCCTTAGTCGATTTATCTCTATAGTAGCATGATTAATATAGTTGCACTATTATTTATAACAGCATTCTCATATACTTGCATTAAAGGATTGTTCTGTGTAACCGTAGCCAAATATAGTTGTCATGATTTATTATCTTTCATAGCAGCACTCAATTACTCATCATTCCTAACATCAGGTTGCATATATGTTTTATTTCATTGTTTTGTACAGCATTGATCTGTTTATATGCATTTATTGGTTAGCATAGATATGGTCATATGTGAAATTACTATTATTTCATAAGCTTGTTCTAATATCCACTAGCAGTGATACTTCATCAATATGATACGTTGAGCAATACTATCTGTCAATTTAGGCATAGACTTAAATACTATCTTTTACACAAAACATAACAAGCATAGATATTAATGCATAATAATGTCTAGAGATAACTCTGAGTGTTTGAATCTATTTGAAAACTTGCTTGGGGAAAGGGCCTGAGACAATGATGCGTCCCTAGAGGTCCCACTTAAGATCTGCCCAAACCTAAGGAAAGGATGGGCCATGGAGGAGTGGAAATCCCACTTAAGATCCACCCAAACTCAAGGAGAGGATGGGCCATGGATGAGTGGAAGCACTTGGACCACTTGGACCACTTGTGAGCTCCGCCCGATTCCACCAAGTAGGCAAAGTGTTTCTAGTACAAGTCGCCAGCAAGAAGAGTTGTGGTATACAACCTCTTAGGCTTGGCAAAAGGCTTCGGGCGGACCCATCCATGTTGCTCCTCCTAGTTCATAATACTTGCATTAATGATAAATTTATAAATGTGATGCCATAAGCTAATACTAACAAATGTATATGTGCACGCTGCATGTGTGGAAATATTGTTCATGTGGTGATTGCAGGTTTTAATCAAGATTCCACCAATAAAGAGCTATTCATTGATAAGGAGAAAACCCTAAACCTAGTTTGTGGAACTTGTGATCAATAGACGAAGTTTAGGGCAAACCAGGACAAGGGACATTACATGAAAGATAAAACGACATGGGTATTGTGTAGAGAATGTCTCCAAATTATTTGTATTTATCCAAGAATGTCATATACATATTGAGGCTCCCTCTTGTCACACTTGCTAACACAAATGTAAAGAACACTTGATAATGTGACAGCATTTTAAAGTATTACAAGCATTGTAATAGTCATTTGTTTATTTCTGAATTCATGCAGTTCAATTTGGATTACTAAATATGATCTATGTATAATGCTTGTGGTTTGGTGGCATATGTATCAAGATCGACTCTTTTATGTTTCCTTTCATTGTTTTCCCTCCTATTTGTGACCCTATAGCCCAATTGAATAAGCAGTGGCCTTGGGTTCACTTGACCAATCCCAAACCACTTAAACAAATCAAAACATTAGTAAACATTTTGGGGTCCTTCCTTTGCATTCATAATCGTCAATATAATCAAGGAAACTATCTTCAGTGATCCTTAAATGGGTTTATTTCATGCGGATCATGCATGGACAAGTTTATCAGCTATATAGGGGTTTTATGCAACCAATATCTCTTGACCTAGTGACAATATTTGGGATTAAGATTGCAATTGGGTTTGGTTGAAGTTGTTCTCGGTTGTCTATTTTGTTTGATTTAAGTACCTATTAAAGTATACCCCTAAGAACACCCTCCTAAGTCTAAGCTGAGCTCAAAGCAAATGAGTGAAAACCCACTCTCATTGAGTTGGCCTTGAATCCTCCATTGTTCTATTGATGAACCTTTTTCACTCACCTAATAACAACCTTGGCCTTGTGAATGAATTTAGTTCTAAGAAATGGAGCAGTGATTTTGGGACCCAACACTATCAGAAAAGTAAAAACAAACTAGCATGCATCAATCCCTCTTTCAAGAAAAAAAAATAAAAAAGATTAATTAACTGTAAGCTACTCAAGAATACATACTCCTCACTCCAAAAAATCAAATAACTTGTCTATACCCATAAAATATAGACCAAACAGAAACTCCAAATTTTAATCCACTATTCTAACCCATAATCTGCAGGTTAGAATAGGATTAACTGTCCCAATTGCAGAAAGCATCAAATATAATGTATCAATAACAAAAAAAATATAACCAATAAGCAAAAGCTGTTAATTTTTGTCCAAATAGAAACTTTAATACCATAAGAGCAGAAAGGAAACGCTGCCACATGACTGAAGAATTTTTTGAACTCCTTTAGTAAAAATCAAGCTAAAAGTCCCAAAATCCCCAAATCAAAAACGAATTGGGATAATTTTCACAAAAATTGCCTCAAGAACAAAATAAACAATAATTTTGAACAAACAAATA
This sequence comes from Sequoia sempervirens, assembly GCA_007258455.2. Taxonomy (NCBI): domain Eukaryota; kingdom Viridiplantae; phylum Streptophyta; class Pinopsida; order Cupressales; family Cupressaceae; genus Sequoia; species Sequoia sempervirens. The sequence continues at coordinate 22,735 of VDFB02004692.1, read as the reverse complement.
AACGTAAAACTCATCTCATAGTAAAATATCTCTACGTGAAAAAATAAGGACCTAATACAAGGTATTACAATAATATCATAATGAAAACAGCCATACCACAGACTCAATGCCTTCATTTAACAGATAACAACAGAATTGTTTTAGAATGAACTAAAACATAACAAAAAGTGATCCGACCGCGTATGGATAACCAAAATAAAAAATCACTGAAACCATGCGAAGCGACTTACCTCAAGATTGTGTCAAACTGTATCGTGCTGTTAACGATACTATGAAAAAAAATGGGCAGAGATTGCAGGGGAAATATTGCGAACCCCTACCAATGCAGAAAGTTTTTAAATATCAGACGAAACAAAAGAAAACTCCCCTACGGGTACTGCTTCAATTTATTCACAATAAACGAAAATTACAGGTAGAATATCGGGGTTTTAGAGGTACTAAAACCCCGAGGTTTTAGAGCTATTAGATTCTTCAGCCCGACAAAAAAAATTTGCATCCTTCTACACAAAAATATTGGTTACCGGTGACCTGGAGATGGTTAAACGGCTGAGTTAAATTTTGTTTACAGGCTTGTTTTTCTTTTTCTAACTTTGACCAATGTTTTTTTAAATGGGAAATTTAAAGTACTAGCACTTGCACCGGAAGGGGTGCAAGGGTTACGCCAATAGAATACTATATAAAAATAAACATGGTAAGGAAGTGTAGTTTGAAATATGTACAAGCTTGTTTGCAAAATTTACAAAATATTTGTAACACATATTTGGTGCAAGAAAATTGATGCTTTAATACATTATAATAAGATAAAACAAACAATTTATTTGCTATCAAGTATAAATTTTTAGATTTTTAGTTTTATTGATCAAGGCACCTTTATTAACAAATGTGAGGCTGAATAAAATGAGTAACCTGACACTGAATAACTTACAATCACTGAGCTATGAGCATACAAACTTACAATCACTGAGCTATGAGCATACAAACATCAGGTTTAATACTTAATCAATTGCTTTGATGAATCTAATATGAAAGTACTATTGAAGAAATTGAACAAGGAAGTGAATTAGATGGCAACGGTCAGTTCTTCCTTCAACCCCATCTCTAATTTATTTTACAAAAAGCAAAATGTGGTGGGACATTCACATGTCAAACTAGTTGTCTACCCATTTGTTCTAGATAATGCTTTACAAGTGCATTCAACACAAACATAGTCATCTTCCTACATAATGAGGCAAAATTCTCTATAGAGTTGAATGAACATCTAGACGACATGTGACAACCAAATCATTTAGCTCACTTTGCACAAGATTCTGAAGGGCCTAATCATGAAACCACATTCTACAACAATGAATTGTGATTTCCTTTACATCCCTCCAAAAAGTTAATTAATGCAATCAAAACAGAACAATTTTAAAATTTAAAAACAAATGCATCTTACAAAGCAGACCGCCCAGGGCCTTAAACCATCTTCCTAGTCAGATCCAAAAGAAAATTTTGCAAATTGATACACTAGAAACAAGCTACCCTCAAATCAAAATGTTACCTATATTTCTCACCATTTTTGTCACATAACTACCATGTTTAAGCTATCAATGTACTAAGCTATCAAAATTAAATTTTCCTTTTAAAAAAATTTGCTATTTGCTTACCACCATTAAGATATTAATGCACCAAATTCATACTTAAATGTAATTAGACATGGTCTACAAGTTATAACTTCTCTAATTATGCAATTACATAAATTTTAAAGCACCAACCAGATAATAAAGATACTTATGTAATTAGAATTTGGTGTTGAAGCTTGCTATAACTAGCTAAGTTTTGTTCCTACTATTGAAGGTAAAGGGAATTTAAAATATTCACATTTCTCACTTATTTTTAAGCAAGGATTGGTGGGCTAGAATTTGGTTGTGTGGTTTTTGTACAATGTGTTGTACACATAATATGATATAAAATACATTTATTTTTGCTTAAACTTGTGATTTTCATAAGTCAAATACCTCTATTTTTTCATCTAATTTAGATATAGATCTAATCAATGTAGAAAACATGAATTCTTTATTATTATATTTTCTATTAATAGATACTATTAAATATGTAAAACAATCATATTATATTCTTTGCTTGAAATGTAACATATTTTAAGCCCATTCATGCTAGTTACTTTCAATTTTGACGAATTTCCAAGATTTATTTTATCACATAGTGAAGACTACAATGGATATATATATATAGTATATATTTGGTTCTTTGTCACTCTTCAACCACATGTATGCTTTACAATGCTTTCTTTTTTTTCCTTTCATTGATTTGTAATTGATTATCAAATTCAAATCATGGTATGAAATTCTCAATTTATGTGGTGAAGAGGCAGTAGCGAACTCATGCTTGACATAACTATTGCACCTCCATTACAATCTTGGTGTAAAATCATCAAAAAAAGAGAAATGATAGCTTGAAGAAAAATTATTGACCTAAAGTCAAGATTATATTTCAAAATTGTATACATAAAAAATACTATTCTATACATGAGATATTGTAAATTAAATTAATGTATCTTCTATGCACATATCATTTAAACTGCATGATACAAAATGATCACAACCTTCAATATTTGTATATAAATAGAAGTGCAGTCCTGAAATCTTTCTCACACTGTATGATAAAAGTTTATAGTTCCAAAATCCAACCATATTCCTGGCAATGGTTCCAGACTTGAAATGAATAACACTACACTGAAAACTATAAACTAAAAAGGTCATATAAATGAAAGCATCTATGGCTAGATTTCAAAATGTAAAAGCTAAGCTGGAAAAATGGTTGCATTCACGCAAGAGAGGTTAACTTGTTTCATAATAATCAAATTATATCTTAGAACAACACTTCATCACTCTCTCTTTTAAAAGAATCATTCTTGCATACAATAACACAAAATGAAAAGCTAAAACTATACACGTTCCTTTCAAAATTTGTTATTCGTATCTTTCATAGTCATAAAGGAAGATTTTACAAGCATGTCATACGCATCTTTGAAAAAAAAAAATTAAAAAGAACCCAAAAGTATAAGAAATATGCCCAGGAAGGTAAAAATGGATGCCATGGAATCAATTCCTGTTTATTCCTCAAAATTTATACCAGTCAAACTAGAATCCACAATTACAACCGAGATTTCTTAATTATGCATATAAAAACATATTGCGGTCTTAATTTTTCCTTGTCTCCTATTTTTGCCCCAATTACATCAGCATTCACAATTACACCCCGTACTTCTTAATTATACATATACAACTACATCAGTCCTGATTTTGCCCCAATTAAATCAGCGTTCAAATTTGGACCTAGATATTATACATGTACAACCAAATTGCATTCCAGCCTTTTCTCCTAGTTTTGCCCCAGTTACATCAGTGTCGACAATTACGGCCAAGATTTCTTTAAGTACTCGTATAGAGTTATAATTAAGTCATTGTCCCAATTTGGCCCCAATTACATTTGGGTCCACAATTACAACCCTAATTTCTTAATAACACACATATAACGACAACACAATCAAAATTTCGCCAAGGCCTGAACAGATTATGCAATTACATCAGAAATTTAATTGTATACGAATACAATTGGATGGCCGCTGTCAAGCTACAGAGCGATATAAATAATTTACCCTAATTGAAAAAATTCCTCAATTACGACATAAATTTTCAATAATTACATCTTCGCAATCAAACGACAGGGGATAAGCCACCAATCCTCTCCAACATCTACGCTATACACCTAACGTCGACCTAAACAAAACATATTTCCAATTACAAAGCAATTCCTTCCTCGCCGCTCCCCAAAGAAAATGCCCACTACGATGGTCACATACACAGAATTCCTTCGCATTAAGAGGCGATAAGCACCCTCTAGCACCTCGCTGGTTCTCTTCGCCGCTAGATCCATTGTCGTGATTGATTTATGATAAAAAAAAATTGAAATACAAAGCTCTACCCAAAAATAAATAATCAAGGTACAGAAACAGCAAATTTAGTATTTCATGGGCGTAAACGGCCATCTGGTGTCAAGGCAAGCGACTTACCTCAAGATTCTGCTCAAATTGATTCGTCTAACAATGATGTAAAAATTTAAGCAGCCCCACCATAGCAGAAGTTTTTTTAATTTAGATTCACCATAAAATCTCCCTACAGCTGCTGCTTCAATCTTTTAACGAAAAGTGGATCTGAAAATATCAGGGAATTAGGGCTGGCGTGCGACGAAATCCAATGAGATCTGGATATTAAATTTGAGAAAAGAAATCTCATTTGATTGGTAGAATTATAAATGCACTCAAAACATTCGATATAATTGATTGCAGTGAGAAGCTTGGGTTTTTCTACCGTCCAAATTTGTCTGAGAAAGTTTGGTAGTTTACCGGCGTTCAGCAGCTGTTTTCTGAGAAAATTTTGTTGTTTGCTGGCGTGAGACAGGTTTCAGGGGAAACCTCACACCATATATAGCCTATCGGCTAACTATCGGCTAAATATTTAAATGTATTTTTTTAATTATATAATAATATTTTACAAATTTAAAAATTGATTTGTTTGATTAAATATTGATTTTGTTTGAATATTTTTGTATTATATGTTTTGTTAGATATCATTTGTTTACAAAATTTTCAATAGTTTAAAAAATAGATTTTTTATACTATTTAATATCAACTTTATTTCTTTCTTAATGTTTTTTTAATGTTGGATATTTTTAAGATTTATGTTCATGGTCTTGTTTTCGATCATTAGTAGTGTTGGCACCATTATGACATAGTTCTAACTTCTACAATCTGATATTTTTAAGATTTATGTTCATGGTCTTGTTTTCGATCATTAGTAGTGTTGGCACCATTATGACATAGTTCTAACTTCTACAATCTCTTTTATAAGAATTAGTTTGTCAATATTTTCTCTTAAGTCTATTTTAGATTACAAGATTTTAATATTGTATTGATTAGGTTAATTATTTGACCTAATTTCTCATGTTTTGTTGTAGCTTGAGCTTATGACATCTTTAAGTTGATAAATTGTTAAATTTATTAAAATAAATAAAAATGTAAATTTAATTTGAATTAATGATCTTAATGCTTTATTAAATTTCTAAAAATAAAAGTAATTATTGTTGTACCCAAAACCAAATTTTTGCTTCACTGAGGCATTTTGCTAAATATAGTCTTAACCTTGTTAAAGTGATGTCAGAAGGTCATTTTTGGGCTTTTTAAATATGGAGCTTGTGTCAGTTTCATGTAAGTCTGATACTGGGGAATTTTAAGAAAAGTGAAAATCTGAAGGAAGATCGTCAAATTTTTCTTACTCTGGAGAAGGAAGCACATTTTCAAAAAGGTGCCCTATCTTTTAGGGGCTCAGATCTTGTTTTTAGGGTCTGTCACCTCCAATAGACATTTGTCCAGCATCATGTCAGCTTCACAACGAGCTATCAACCCTGTCAAACAGACCTATTTTGTACAAGTTACGGGAGATATAGCAAAAAATGAGAAGAACGACAAAATTGGCTAACACTGGAGAAAAGAGCAACTTTTGAGAAAGGCGCCCATCTTTTTGAAGTGTCAAATGAAGATTTTTGACTAAATGCCAGCTGAGATGTTTGTCTCACATTTGCTCAAGCTTCGCAATGCATATGTCAGTGGGTGAATCTGAGTTGCTAGATTGCCTGAGCTGGAGGTCAAACATGGGGTTAAATCTTGGTCAAAGTATCAAGGAAAAAGCAAAAGAGCACATTTTCAAAAAGGCGCTTGAGCTTTTGAAGCCTTTAATGCCTTCTTTTTTATGATCTTAGATATTCAACTTGTCTATGTTACGTTCAGCTATATGTTGCCTATCTCTGTCATATCAGAAGATGACTCAGCAGCCTACAGTCGGAGTTTTCGTGTTATTTTGGTCAATTTTGGAAATGGCTATCTCTGGAGGAAAAAGAGCACCTTTTCAAAAAGGCGTCCTTGATTTTCACCCTTCAGATGATGTTTTCTGAAGAAATGTGTCTTTGCAGTTATTGTGTGGAATGAACTCAGCTCTGCAATGAGCCAGTTATTTAGTCTTGAAGCTTTGTTAGTCAAAATTTATGGAGGATTCATTTTTCCCTTCGTACGAGATGAAGATGGAGAAAATTTGACTAACACTGAGAAAAAGAGCTGCTTTTGAAAAGGGCGCTTGGATTTTTGAGCCTTCATATCTTAGTTTTATGGTCTGCAGCCTCAAGGAGTCTTTTGATCAGTTTTTGTCCTGCTCTACAATGCACCTGTCATCCAGTCAATCAGTGAGGTCAGTCAGCCAGTGTCAGGGATTGAACAAAGGCCCCGGAAGAGGTTCAAATTTCAGTTTTTATGAAAAATGGCTAAGTCTGGAGAAAAATGCAAAAAGTCAAAGTTGATTTTTCAAACTTAAAATTACATGTGCACCTAAAAGAGGAATTTTGAATATTGTTTAATATTTGAATTTTGACTTTCAATTCAACTAAATGATTTTTGGGTTGTCATCTTCAGTTAACATCTTGGCATGTTGAGTGCTTTTTTAATTTTGCATGTTGAGTTAACTGATTTGCATGTTGAGTTAACTGACTTTGCATGTTGAGTTACTGTTTTGCATGTCCACTTAACTGAAGTGTATGTCAAAAATTAACTTGAGTTTGAATGCATGGCGCATTATTTAATTTTTGTGAAGTTTGTGAAGTTGGCGCTTCATATGGATTTTTAACTTTAGTTTCTAAAGGTGAGGCCTTAGTTTCTAAAGCATGGATTTTGAGTTTCAAAATATGACGACTTCAATATGGATTTTCAACTGGAGTTTGATATGCATGATGCTTTAAAATGGATTTTGCAACTAAAGTCTTAGAGATGGCAACTGAAGTCTTCAAGTTGGCACCCTATTTAGGGTATTTTTAGTCTTCAGTTAACTATTTTTAGAGCCAATCAGTGGCTAGGCATGGATTTTTGAGGTCCAATCACAAGCTAAGCATTATTTTTAAGTTTGCATGCATTTGTTACAAATTTTAGTGATGAAAGTCTATTTATTCAGACTTAGGCGTCCATTATTCTTCATCCCAGGCTTAGAGAAATACATTTTTCTTGAGCAAACATTGATTTGAAGGTGCTACAGGTGTCAAATTTTAGCGTTCTTCATAGCAGCGGATTCAATTTGTTCAGAAGAAGAATATTCCAGACTTTGTTTTCAATTTGCATGCAGGTTTCATCGAATTCAAAACAAAGATAGGCGAATTCTACAGAAGTAGAGCAAATAAAACCTTCTTTCTTCTGTCTTATTTCTTCTATTTCTCATCTTAGGTACTTTCTACGCATGTCAAAGAAATTCAGCATATTTTCAGAGTTTGATCATCTGGGTTCGAATACTTCAACATTTGCAGCAAAACCCATGTCTTAGATTTTTTTGAGAAAATTGTCCTATAGTCTTCATCCTGAAGCTCTATGCTTTTTTCTGAGAATCTCTTTGCATGTGGGCCTAAAACACATCTTTTCTAGAATCGAGCTATATGGGCTGTCTTAGAATTTGATTCTACACAAAACCCATGTTTCAGAAAAATTCCAAAAAAATTTCTCGCCATAGGCTATTTTTAGCCTTGTTTAGAGATTTTCAACCTTTCCGGAAAGTTGTCCGAGTATATTTGACTTTACAGTCAAAAGTCTCCATTTTCAAAATGCAGTTCAATCTCATTGAGTATAGAACCAAATCAGTTCTTATACATGATTTTGTTAAAACTTCAGACAATGACTTAAGTCATGTTTATCCAATGGTTAATCTGAGCAATTTGGAGGGTGTGAACAACAATTCATTGAGAAATATTGAACGTTCCGAGTTGCTGGGAGCGGCATCTATTCCTGTCACCACTTTTGATCTCGAGTTTGTTCTTACTTGCATCAAGCATTATGACTCATCTTCACGACAAATCAGATCGACTGATGGGAGGGTTATCTACAGTCTTAAGCCGAAGGATGTAGAGAAGTGTTTTGCTATTCCTTCTCGTTCAAATAATTTCACTATGGTTATTGAGGCCTGTGAGAAGATATGGGATGGAGATCAAGAATGTTCATAGAGAAAGGTGGCTCAGAGATGGTTGAAGGTTCAGAAGACTAACATGCCTAAAAAGGTTGGTCATGGTGAATTCAAGGACGAGGTTGTTGTTTTGATAATTTTGCTTAATCGAGTTACAGGTCAAGAAGATGCTAGGACTTTCTGACTGTGGATGTTTTACCTCATTTCCAGGACCTTGATGGCATAGAACATTTTGATTGGGCTATGTTGATCAGCGATTGCCTACATCAACAGATTACTGATTTTCTCAGGTTTCATGATTTTCATATGGTGTCTTACTTGGTCTACTTAGTTGCATTTCAAGGCAGCTATAGACACCTAAAAACTAACGAGACTCTTAGTGTTCAACGTGTTCACAAGTACTATTCTCAAGTGGAATTTTCTAAGGCTGAACAAGATTTTTGAGCAATGAATGATCACTTTTCTATGAGGCCAGTCAGAGATCTTAACAACGAAATGCACATATGTATTTCTGCGGAAGCAAAATCAGCAATGGAGACTTGGGCGGATTGGTTTATCCAATTCACTACTTTCACATACATCTGGGTTTATGGATATGTTGGAGAGACTCTGATGTTACCAAGGTACCCTTCAGACAAGATCATCTTCATGGAGTTTCTCAGATAGGTTCAGCACATTCACTCCTTTCTTCGTAGTCGTCATAAGTCTGTAGCTACTTTTCCATTTGGATTTGGCATTTTTACATGCAAAACTATGGTAGATGTCAGGTATATGTCAACTAAGATGGAGATATTCAAACTCAAATCTCATACTGAGAGGTGTTCCTATGATCCTTTGGGTCACTATGCAGCCAGGTTGGAGTGAGGGATTGCACATAAGCCAGCACTTGAAGATTTATGGGATAATTGTGAAGATGAATTTGAGGTTCGTCGTCGTCACTATTGTAGACTCACTATTACTCAGCTCTCTACTTACCTATTAGAGGATGTCGATGGTCTATCAAATGATGATGGAGAAGTTCTTCTCAATTCATATGTCAAGGATCAAATTGCTCAGCAGCCACTTCGCTCACCAAATTGGTATGCTAAGGAGAATACTTCTATTGAGGATGTGTCTAGATCAGTTATCAAGACCAGCAAGCAGTTCTTGGAGAGCAAACGAAGGCAAAAGTCAGTTCCTATTACAGAGTTGCCAGTGAATTTTTCTTCAAGGCCTTGAGTCAAGGCTATTGTGATGCCACCTTCCTTAGTTAGACTTGGTGGAAAAACAAGAAAGAGGACTACTGGTAAGAGGAAGTGAAGCAGATAGAGAATGCACCTGAGGTCCTAGTAGAGACAGTCATTCAGGTTGAGCCTAGTGTTTCACCTCCTAGTTCACCACATGTGCAACTTATTGATATAGATTCAGAGCCTAAGATACCAGTTCGACTAGGATCAAAGACAACCGAACCACCATAGGTTGATACATCAAGGACAGTCTCTCCTCAAATTGATAATATTGTTCAGTCTTGTTGGCTCGAGAGGACTTTGGGGAGACAGAGGCAAGAACCTTCATACAATCTTGATTTATTTGAGTTCGATGAGCCTTATCAAAAGAGGTTGAACAAGAAGATCAAGAAGCAGGTGCATATCAAGAAGACTCCAGAGTCAGAGATCATTATAGAGGTTGCTACTCCTCCAGAGGGTAAGAGCCTAGATGAAGTTGAAATCGGTGACTTTACTATCACCAAGGCAAATCTTGGCAGGACCACTCGAGAGACAGACATGAGCCTTCTTAAGATTGTCACCAATAATCTTGAAGAATGCATCACAAAGGATGGAGAAGATAAGGCACTGCTTAAGGCTGAGAACAGTCAACTTCGTCAATATATCTTTCATCTTGTCCATGGAAATTTGAGTAGAGTGTCTGTTCTTCCACAGAATACACCTGCAGAACAACGAAAGTTGGATCAATTAGTCAATCATGGCAGACTTCTGGACAACTAGATTGAAAGCTTAATTGTTACAAGTCAAGATCTTCTTATGGATTTGTATTAGTTGAGGAGTGATGCACATAAACTTCGTCAAGGCATCTAGTTGCTCGAAATTTTAGTTGTAGAGAGTTTATCCAAGGATCAAGTTCTTGTATCTCAGTTGTTTGTTGCATATGATGCTTTGGAGCTTGATGAAGATAGAGAGAAGGTTTTCACTTGGAGGGAGCAACACCTTTTCGAAATGGAGATATGTGAAAAGATCCCTACCAAATTTTTTTCACTAAAAGATAATGTTGTCGAAGCTCTTGCACTTGTCAGTGGTTTTGTTGTTCAGATTCTATGTCATTATCTTCTTGAGGATGGCATGTATATTGAATTGAACATAGTGCAAGCTGAGTTTGAAATGTTGATTCGTGGTAGCCTTGAGGGAGATCCTCTGATGGCTAATTTGGAGAATATTTCAATGATTTCGGCTAGTTTCAAGAAAGCAGCTAAAGATGCCAGAGAATGCATGCATACAATCAAGGAAAGTGACAAAGAATTGAAGAAATAAATTATTGTTTTGGACAGCATCAAAGTGCCAAAAGATAGAGTGATTGATGAGCTCTTGGACAAGCTATTGAATTGAGATGACTTGGAGTGATCTACTAGTTGGAACCTGCAGTTAGTTTTGAGGATAGAGTCATAAGTAGCAATTAACTTGACTTTCAATCTTGAGTTCACTTGCTGACTTCATACATTCTTATCTCTTCCTTGGAATTATCTTCACAGGAGTTAGGATTAGGGTTTTACAGTTAACTGAGGGTAGTGTTCCAGTTAACTTTGCTTTCAATAAGGATGTGCATGCTTGCATATTGTCCATTTAGGTTAGATGTTTTGGTTAACTAATGGTAATTTTCTAGTTAACTATATAGTTTTCTTTATTAGGGTTTAGCAATAAAATATTGCATGCATTATGAGACTGTAGTTGAATCAAGGCGATTTTAGGGTTCCTTACACCTTTCGATGTCTATAAATAAGAGCTTTTTCTCATTTGTACATAACTTTTGCACGAGAGAGGAATATATGTTGTGCCTACCTTGCCTTCAATATTGCTCATTTTGTATCTGTTCATGTGTATTTACTTTTATGATGAATTGGTATGCCACTTGGGTTTCATGCAATTATGATGGTGGATTCTTTCCTTAGTTAGATTGATTTTGTTTTGTGTTCAATAAACTTGTTCAGATTGAGCTGATAGATGTGCCACCTTGCCTTCAAGTTGAGAATCTGTTCTTGTTTATCGTATGGTGTTTTGTGAATAATAAACTCCTTTAGATTGAGCTGATAGATGTGTCACCTTGCCTTCAAGTTGAGAATCTATACTTATTTATCATCAGATAATCATTCCTGCTCCATTTCCTCATGCTCTGTTTTCTTAAGGAAACTGGATAGTTTTAAAGTAGTTAGCTTAGTTGTAGTTAGTGGTCTGCGAAACCAGAAAATACTTAGCTACAACGTATAGAGTTTTCAAGAAAGCCTTGTACCTCTTACAGCTGAGACAAAAAGTCAGGATATAGTTTAGTTTATTTCCCTTTTCAAGTACTTTTGTCAATCACAATGAGGGAGCTTCCCCTCCTAATTTGAAGAGCACTCATTGCATAGTGTTCATAGCTATCTGTACCAACTCATACTCCAAAGGTGTTAGTTGTTACGCCAACAATTATTTAAATGTTAACTCTCTATTTGATGGGTCTAATGGATAATCTAGAGATAAAGGAGGCACAACCAAATAAATAAGTTATCCAATGTAGTATAAAACCTTTTTATATGCCTATGTCTCTCAATTTATCAAATGATATTTTATCCATTATAATTGTCATTATGAATCTATCTCATTAGGATGTTGTTAAGCCCTTTCACTCCCTTTTAAGTGAGATAGCAATACCAATCTCAAATATAAGATATATTCTTGGTTGTCAAGACAAACAAATTTGTGCAAGATAGTAATGGGAAGGACACAAGACATTAGAAATGTTTGAATGGGTTACTAACAGTTATTCATTGTATGTTTGACAAGTTTGTTAAGGCTACCTGCATCAATATCTTGCAACCAAATACACTTAATATAAAGCAATGTTGGATCCATAATTAACACATAAAATCAATTTTCAATCATCTGAAAAGTTTGAGTAGTCGTGTCAAATAGTTTTAAATATAAGCAAGGTAAGACTACTCCATTTTTTATGTATTAAGCAATATGTTTATGGAGCACCATGGCACAACTAAAATTTATAAAAGTAATTGACCATTGACCACTATGTTATTTGAAACAAATTAAAATACATCCACTTTAAATCCTTAGTAAAACAATGGTCATTTTAACTAGATACTCAACTTATCATTCTTCACTCTTCTTAGCTCATCATAATTCGATTATTGATGTGTACCCCTTGCCAAAATCTAGTTTACTCTTGTAATTGTTTATTAGGGGAAAATTATAAAGAAAAACAAATATTTTTTAATAAAAAATAGTCTTTATATATGCTAAAAGATTGTAGCTCGAGTGATTAAGTGCAATTTACAAGTATGATGATAAGTTCCTTGATTTCACATCCACCAATGTTCAAATATCCTAGAAATACAATAAAAGGGAATGAAACTAATATTATGTCCAAGAGATACCCATCACTCCTTAACAAATTATTACAAAAACTATTCAAAATTTGTTACCCTCTCAACAAAAATATCCAATCTACTTAAACTTTATCCTATAAAATGCATGAAGCATCCAATATAACAAATTAAAGGAAATTTTCTCATCATGCATCAATATATATTAATCAAAAAAATAATTCTCATCATAATTTAGAGCTTTTCATTGGTCCAATGAGTGACTATCATGTTGTGTTGGTAATCATCTTTATATCAAACATAACATAATCATTCAAGTTAGATATATTATCTTAGTGAGTAAATGTCCCAATTTAACTACTCAAAATAAGACAAATCATGCCAATTGGTTCATCCAACTTTATAGTTCAAATCTACAGTTACCTTTAATTATAGAGTTTTTAATTTAGTTTTATATCCAATAAAGGAGGATAATACGAAAGTAAGACATTAATATCATCATACTCAAATATAGACCAATCAAAGATTAAATTCTCCCTTGGAATATATGTAATATTACAAGAAGAATACCCAAAAACTAAGCTTACAAACTAAACATTTCAAACCTAATGTACTATGCTCAAACATTAGCATGCACATCCCTTGCCTTCACAACCACTAAAAAGATCTCAAGGAGCAAAACTCTAACCTACCTTCACTGCATAAACAAGGAATTCTCCTTCTCTAACTTGTCCTCTTTAATATAAAACCCTTTAGTCATTCTATTGAAGCCTATTTATACACAACTTGGGTAGTGATCAAGGGCATGAATGTAAATGACTAATAGCAGCATGAACAACATTCATTTAAACTGTCTTGTATAGTAAGTGGTAGCTATTAGTGAATTAGATCTAGCAATATTGATATTGCATTTATTGCAAGGAGAGTTATCTAAGCCACCAAGAGCAATTGTATATAGCTACTCACTTTGTGACGATGGTTTCCTTCTACTAACTATGGTTGTTAGCAATGAATTAGATCTTGACCCATATTTGATATGCATTTACTTCAAAGACAATAGATTTTATCTTTAAATGCATTCATGGACTTTATTTTGGTGTTCACTAAAGGAGATCAAAATCCTAAACATGTATGTTGCAGATTCATTCCAAGAAGTTTCAAGTGCATTCTAAAGAGCTTAAAATGTATTCCCATACAAGAGCACAATTCCCATTTGGCTTTGTGAAATAAGAGTACAATCCTTGCACAATCCAGCATAAATAACTCTTAAAGTTTTCTTTGTATGAAACAAATAAGTATGACTTATAATGTAAAAAAATATTGAAAAGAGTGTACTACTAAAGAATAATATTTATTTATCACAAATACCAATTTATAAAAGCAACATAGCAAATTTTTAAATAATATTTATACACCAACTTTCTAATGTTAAACCATATATATTTTTGAAACTAAATGTTAAACCATAGGTTGGAATTCATCACTTGGTTGGCATTGAAATCAAACCACGTGGCCTTTTTAGGTGTTATGTGAGAAAATTCACATGTCCAAGATTCATGCTTTGGTATTTTTATGGATGAGCATGACTATATGTTTTTTAATCCACATTTATTAGGGAGAGTATCATACACATTTAAATCTAAAAGCTATAATTTAGATGTTGAAGTTTATGCTTCTAAAATTAAGTTAATTTTTATAAACAGTCATTAATTGATTAGAAAGCAATTGCCTCTTAAAATAAAAAAGATTAGATGAAAAGCTCTTTATAATAGAAACCTCTTGTGTTTACCAAATGCATATGAGATTTACAAAATTGTTGATTCCTTGAAAAGAATGGAATTATTTTTAGCTACGAATTGGTTGAACGACTATAAGGAATTTGTGGTGCACAACATCCTATTGGGATTTCTAAGCCTATTGCTAGGAAACACTATTGTACAGGAATCAGTAGAAAAGTATACTAAGTTACACCATTAACATCTAATAATTTTGAGTATCTATTAGTTAGCATAATAAAAATTGTGTTTATAGCTTTTTGTTTAGTCTCACAGATCTCTATGCTATCATAATTACAATTTTTTACTCATACTAAGTTATTAATTTTTACTACAATGACATTGAATTAGATAAAATCAGACAATGAGTCATGATTAATATCCTACATCTATCTATGTCATTTATTGAAGAATATGTAATATAATATAGATGTGTGTGAAAAATAATAGTTGATAGTTATATTAAGTGAAATAGCCATCGTAATAGTATAAACCAAATTATAAATTCAATTGTACATAAATATATTATAATATTAATATTGGCATACAACAAATTCACCGCAAGCAATTCACCGACACAAAATTCACCGCCAACAATTCACCGCCATGACAATTCACTGCGCGAAAAATTAATTACATGAATTTTTAACGGTTAATTTTCCATGACACTGAATTACTGATAAAGTGAATCTTCCATTAATATTATATTATATTATATTATAAAATATTATTATATCATATCATAATTTATTTATTTTAACAAATTACCACTAGAGGGATGCCTCCTTTTCATTGGATATCAAAAACAAATTTACATAGAAATTCTTTCAACCCAAGGTGAAGATCATGATGCAAATAGCTTCAATGACCTCTTGTAACCTCTCAATCTAGGCAGGGAAAAAATATTGTCTACATGACTAATGGAAAAAGCATATGTTTGCATGTTATTCTTGCTTAATCCTTCTCTCATGAATGTGATGGCCTGCTTCATGTCTTCGTTGCCTTGGCCACTGGAATACAAATTGCATCACCCACCAAGCCTTGTTTCAGATCTTTGCCACATTATCTCTGTATTCAATAAGGATAAACTTATTGATTGCTTGTTCGCCCCATTTGAAGTTGCTCGAAGTACGCACAATGTTATACATAAATCTCTCCATTACCTCTGCACTGTGGACGGGGGCATGTGCCAAATGTTTTTCTCAATGATGGCTTTGATGGTTGATTGAACATCAAATTGAATGTCAAACACCTCCTTTAGTTGCTCAGAGAGATTCGACTGATTGCATTTGCATTTGCAACCACGAATTATAAGAAATCTTGCCATTGATTACTTACTGCCTTCCACTCGTTCGGCTTTCGCAGGTTGTCTATGATCGCTCATCCTCGGTAATATGTTGTACTTAAAATTCCTCAGTTGCGTTCATGAGAGGAGTTGCAGCACATGATGTCATATGTCCGCACAAACCATGAGTCCTTTCTAAGTTCGTAGGATCATGATTTGGTCCTCCCACTTTCCTATCCGGTTGCGCATCTTTCATTTTCTACAAATCTGAAGATGTTATATTTTATAAATGAGGCCAATCTTTGACCACCCATGAGATGATGGTTACCACCTGTTGATCAGTTGCATGATTCAACAGATAATCTACAGCCTTGTTAGCTTCTTTATAAATGTGCCTTAGGGTGTAGCTGTTGATCAATTCCAAAACCGTGTTGATTTTTTGGATCCATATCTTGCTTTTCCAGATTGGTGCTTTTTGCTTGGTGATTGCGTTTATAACTACACTAAAATCCCCCTTGATGTCGATGTGGTGAAAATTGTTATTTTTACATATTTTTATTCCTTCATATAATATTAGAGAATTTTGCATCATTGTTTGTGCCTTTGGGAAGTTTGATAGGTCCGGCCCATATAAGATTTCCTTCTTTGTTTCTCACTATAAACCTAACCCCAGATGCTCTTGGATTACCTCTCTACGTACCATCAAAATTAATCTTAAATCTGCCATTTGGAGGTAGTGTCCATCTTATTTCCATATGATTGGATGATTTGGTGTTAGAACAATCAACCAACATACGCTTTTGGATTACCTCTCTAAGCACCATCAAAATTAATCTTTAATCTGCCACTTGGAGGTAGTGTCCATCTTATATGTATATATATATAAATATATATCTTATAACAATAAAGTATGTATACATTCAGTATATAAATGTATATAAACAAGTTAGCATTCTCATAGTAATAACAACGACATCGGTTATGTATACACACACACACACGTGTGTGTGTATTCCTCTATGTACATGTATACGTATGTGTACATATATCAATATATTTGTACGGGCATGTCTGTTTGCCAAGCATATGTGTATATCAATACATGTATCTATATGGATATATGTACATTCGATTGTACACCATACTCATACACAATTACTATCGTATTGATAAGTACCTACGTGCAATATATCTATACATATACATATACATGTTGTTAGGTTCATTTGATAGTTCCATGCGCATAAGCAACCCGTTCATAAGTGTGCTTTGGTACGTCTACCTATGTACCCTCAAGTACGCGTTCCTTCATGTGTATGGTCTATCATCGACATGCTTATGTACACATATGCATACATTCCACGTGTGTTTAACTCATCAACACAAGAATAGTAATAAAGGAAAGAACTCACAAGCTCAAACAAATAAACATCACCCAATAATCCTCTCAATAGTAATCAAGACCCTCACTAATGCAGACACATCAAAGTAAGGATGACTTAACAACCCCCAACATAATAACTTGACTTTACCATTCTAAGTTGTGAGTGTGTGTAAGCTCAAATAGGTTACGTTACTAGATACCCAACCAAGATCTTCTCTTGAGTGATACTTTCCCTTCGCCTAGAGGAATTAATATATACTTGCATCCATTAACACATGCCCATGGTAGTCAATTGTTCACAAAATATGCATTACACATAAAACATCTCCATAGTTACATTATCAATTCAATAACCATCCACTTCACATATATGCATTTCTTCACATAACATTAAATTAAATAACATTCATTCATAGATTCATAGTTAACAAAGTGTAAGCATAATTTATTCATTTTCATAATTCAAATTATATTCACATTTACCCTACATAGTAATAGTAAATAGTAAATACACAATTGGGGTGTAACAATCTTCTTCAAAACCACCAAAACCCAAGAGCAGAAGAGGCAGTATATCCACATCATCCACACATTCTAAAATAGAAAAGAAAAAGAAGAAGGATATTAAAAAGGAAACACCTACAACTAGGCATTCAGGAAGATTAAAGAAACAAGGTGTCATGAGGGGAAGTGTGAAAAACCCTGAAGAAGAGGAAAAGGGAAAAGAACAATAGGAGGAAGATGTAATGTTAGTAGAGACAGACTCTTAAGGGAAGGGAAAAAAATCTTTGGAAATGTAAATACACCTGTGAAGAGGAAGAGATGTGTGTCTACCACTTCTAGTTTAGAATCAGAAGATGTGTTTGTTGCTAAGAAAACACAAAAGAGAACCCTAAATAGTCCTACTTATGAAGACTACTATTGTCCAAGGGGTGGTAATGAGCACTTTAAGGAAACAGAAGAGATGTTTATAGAAGATAGAGATGTCAAGAAAGATCTTCAAGAAGCTTTGGATAGGATGAAACATTTGGAAGAGTTAGTGTAGATCTATGAAAAGAAAGACAAGGAAAGGGAAACAAAAATACAAGAATTGGAAGAAAAATTGCAAACATATGACCATGGTACTAAACTTGATTTATTGGCACAATTGGCCATTACTAAGACAGGGGATGGAAAACTTGCAGTACCAAATCAAAGACCTCATCCTATAAGAACTCCATTCACCATACAACCTTGTCACTTGGTTATTATCTATGGAGGGTGATTGATGAGTTTGCACAAGAAAAATAAACTTTGATTAAAGAACATGTTAAGCTGTTGGAAGGGAAAGAGATTGAGCTAAGGAAATTAGTAGTCAAGTTGGAAGAAGTGGCAGATAAAGTTTCACAAATCATAAAATGCAGGCCTCTAGCAAGGAGATATGCACTATTTCTGCAAGATTTTTTTTGAGTTTTCAGTTTAGTAGGCTAATCAATAACCAATCAGGTGGGATGAGTAGAAAATTCCAGTTTCTTAATGTTTTCACTAATTCTACACCTAAGGAATAGGATCAATTGTGTGAATACTATTTACACAACTATGTGGTGTTGGATGAAACAGAGTGGAATCCTCTAATATTTTTAGGGGATCTCTAGGTAAGGGTACTAGCATCTTATTATAGGAATGAACAATTCAAGGGAGAAATAATGGAAGAATATGAGGAGAGAGAGAAATCAGTTGCTCTCCCAATAAGGAAAGAATCTAAAGACCCTAATGCAATTATAGATGAATGGTTGAAACTCCTGGATCATAAAGGTGTAGGAAGGAAAATTATAAAACTAAGGACAACAAATTACAAAAGAATGCAAACATTAGTTGTGGGCTTAGGTCAGCAGTGTTACAATTATATGCAGAGCAAATGGAATAGCTTAACCCTAAGGTTGCAAAGAAAGAAACCTTATTCCATTGGTGGTACATAGAAGCTACGACTTGCATGGCATGAATCCATGGTTGACCAAGCAGAATGCTACAGGGAAGGTCAATATTTAGCACTTGGCATGTGGTTTCATCAATGACGGGTCCCACTTGGATAGGTAGCTTAATGATGCCTTGAGACACTCATTCTTGATCATCGTATGCCCTTATGGTTACACCCTTTGTATTTTCAATAGCATCCTTTAAGTAACCCAAGTTTTTGACTAACTAAAGGGTTCAAATGTTTACACTAGCACCTCCATCTACTAAGACTCTTTTAACTTTATTCTTATGAACAATGACCTCAAGATGCAAAGCGTGATTTTGTGATGGTTGCATTGGGAGGTCTTGTTTTGAGAAGGTGAGAAGATGGGGGATGGTGATATGCCCTATCATAGCTTGAAACTACTCTATATCAATATTCTCAGGTACAAAGGAAGTCGATAAAGCCTTTTCTAATATATCCCTATATGTGGGGGATAGCTTCAATAATTCTAGGATGGAGATCTATGCAGGGGTTTTACTTAACTAGTTGAGGAGATTGTAGTTACTAGGGTTTGATGTCGGAAGTGTAGGTTGTGCCCTAGATTTCCATGAAGCTCCTTGGATAGTGACCTTTCCACATTGTGTGGTGAATCCACACTCTGCACTAGGTCCTTTGACGGTGACGATTGTTATGACATTGTCACAAGAGACAACCACATTGGAATATAGATGCCCTACGTTAGTGTAATGTTCCCCTTGCCATTGTCATTCCCTTTGTTGTGATCTAGCATTGGGTTCTTGTTTATCTTTAGGTCTTGTTACTTGTTGGTACATCGATAGTTACGTCTCCATTTTGATGAGATATTGGATAATGTTCTTTAGCTTCATATAGCTTGTTGTGTTATGTCCTTTGATCTTGTGAAAGTCACAAAGATCCTTTTCATTATACCACAGTGGTTTAACTTGAGGTTCTTGATAGTTTTCAAAATTGGGGAGCGTAATCAGGTTTGACTGTACCGAATTTTGCATGACGAATTCGATGGGTTCCCCTGATGGTGTGTATTTGTGTTTTGGGTAGTTATTCCTATTGGGTGGTCCTCTTTGTTAGGTGTTGGTGTTATTGACTTGGTTATTCTGTGGTGGGGTGGTTGTTTTTTGTACGTTCTATTGTGCCTTGGTTGGTTGATTGGTGTTTTATTTAGGAGCACTTATGACTACTTTAGCATCAACAACACCATTTGTTGCATTCTTGTTCTTAGCCCACATACGGGGCTTATCATTAGAACTGGTAGATGGGTGGTTGTCTTTATACGCTTGTGTGGTTCCCTATGAAATTAGGGCTCTCTCGATGTTGAGGGCCCTAGGGATAAGCTCTTCATAAGTGGTGACACATTGCATCTTTAATTGAAAGGATAAATATGTGTCAACATTTGCTATGATATTCCCTACTTGTTGTATTTCAAGAATGGGCCACCTGCTCTTACTAGCTCTTTGCCTCCACCATTGTAGGAAATCAACGAAGGATTCTCCTTTGTTTTGCTTGAGAGTGTACAACTCCTCTAAGCTTACATCCATGTCTAGGTTGAAGGAGAAATGATCGATGAACCTATCACTTATTTCTTGGAAGGTTTTGATACCTGGAGACAACTGTGAGAACCAATCTATTGTTCGGCCTGCCAAACTACGTGGGAAAAGGTGCATCAAGTAGGAATCATTATAGGAAACCTCCATACGCATTACATGGAATTCTTTGATGTGATCCATAGGATTTCCCTTCCCTTTGTATTTATCAAATTTTGGGACCTTAAAACATAGTGGGAAAGGTACCATCACGATGTTCCTATCGAAAGGGTATGGACACAAGTTCTATTACATATGCAGTTTCTTGGTTTTTCCCTTTTGTATGTCCTAGATATGCTACGTGAGCACCTTGAGTTGTTAAGGATGAAATTAGTAGGACATGTAGCGATGAGTTTTTGGTCGATATATCAAGTCATACTAGTGACATTAGCTATACGATGGCGACAGGGGTGACTTGTAGGCAATAGGGACCACCCAATCAAAGATGCAAGGTATATTGGAGAGACCTTCTTATATCAATGTGAATTGCTATAGTGTCTCAACAACATTCCGATGGGACTTCATCGATGATACTTCACCATATCAGAAGGAGTCACTTGGGAGTCCCTTCGATGGAATGATAGGTGTATCGAGGTGACAGTGGGAATTTGGAGAGACAATGACTGTTTGGTTGGTATGGAAGTTGGAACGATGGTTTTTCCTGTAATGTTGAGAAGTATGTATGCAATGTCATAGCATTGGAATTGTGAGTGAATATCATAGTGAATGTAATGAAGTGTTGCCGATTTCATTTTGGAAAAGCACCTAAAAGAGCATAGCTTTGCATTTGTATGTAATATTTGTTTTATTGTAATACAAGAGATCTCTGCTTTGGTGTGTGGGTTTTTTCTCAGAAGGGTTTTCCCACGTAAATCCTATGTTGATTTCTTATTGTCTATTCATGTTTTTAATATGTGCATCTTAAATGAACTGTAATTGTAAAATTTTAAATGGTTTATTTGATTCTTTCTCTTGAAGATTAGTATTAGGAAGGCTTGTTCCACGCTCTGCTTTACTTTCATTTGGTATCAGAGCTTGGCCATATTTGTTATTCTCATGGGTTAGAAGGGTTTTTTGTGTTGATCTAGTTTCAATGGGAGTTTTGTAGGGAAATTTGGTTGTAATCTTATTGCAGATTTAAGATGGCGAGCATATCCAGAAGAATAGAAATAGACAAATTCAACGGCGGTAATTTTGAGTTGTAGAAACTCAAGATGGAAGATTTGCTCATGGATCAAGAGCTATGGGATGTGGTATCCAATAACAAACTATCAACAAACTCACAAACTGAATGGGATGCAATGGATTAGAAAGCTAAGGGTTTGATCAGTTTGTGCTTAGCTAATTTTGTTCTTTTGAACATCCATGAACGGAAGACCACAAAACTTCTCTAGAAAAAGCTCGGTGACATTTATCAAGGGAAATCCTTGGTAAGTAAGTTATTCTTGAGAAAGAAATTATACTCTTTGAGGATGGAGGAAGGAGCATCGATTGAAAATAATCTAAATAAGTTTAACATGATCGTTTCTCAGTTGGGGTTTGTTGGTGTGAAGATAGATGACCAGGATCATTGCATGCTCCTATTGTGTTTGTTGATGCCAAAAATTGATAAGGTAACAATGTCTTATGGGAAACTCAGTTTATGGGGTACCTTTTGCGCTAAACTGAGTGACCTACAAATTTTTAGAGAATTCGACTTCTTCTATAATGGGGGCTTGGAAAGGGAAAAGGAAACATATATAATAAAATAAAGTCTAATCTAAGGTGATGCACCAAGACTTAATGATAGGCATGATAAATCATAGATCTAAGGGCCTGATTGGTATTTATAATGTCCTAGAAAGGCAGAAACTTAAATATCAGAGCATAGATAATCCATTCATTGACATAAAATAACATTGCATACATCCCTACTGCTAAAAAGATTCATAAGACATGATCTAGACCAGCAACTTGTATTCAATTTATAGAAGTTCTCAACTGAAATATCCAGACAATGGCAGCACAATCTAAAGGAAATCAAAAAAGCATTGAAGAACATAAAGGCCAAACAATTGGCATAGTCTGAGAGTCTTTGCAATAATAAAAAAACAATAATAAAGG
>VDFB02004691.1:230685-352860 GCA_007258455.2 Sequoia sempervirens | reverse complement strand
ATTTTAAACCTTAAAATCTTCACCCTTAAATCCTCTACCCTCTACCCTTAGCCCTTCCCTCCTTTATCTCTCTCTCACTCCCTTCCTCTCTCTCTCTCTCTTTATCTCAAGTATCTCCCTCTCTCAGGTATCTCTCTCACTCCCTCTAGCTCTCTCCTAGTACCCTTAATCCTCTACCTTATAAATGCACCATCTAAAGCTTAAAAAAACCAAATTTATCATAACACGAGCGCGTTATTAACCAGTAGAGATATTTTCATTTAGGATTAAGTAACACGCTCACGTTATCCCTAAAAATGGTAAAAATCACAATATACCCGTGATGTCATCCCACATTCTGCATATTCTCCTAGTTTTGCGTGTGTTTTGACAAAAAAGTAGCTTTTTGGTGATTGAGTGAAGTGTGCATGCATGATTTTGAGATTCCATCACCTTTGCATGAAATAGCAGATTTTTCACGTTGAGGCATATAATATCAATTCAAGTTTGAATTATAGTGATAATTGATATACAATTGAAATTTGGAGGGGAACAAGCTTTTGAAGAAGTCAAATTTTTGAGGAGTTTGAGGAAGGAAGAAGCAAAAGCTGCATAATTGGGTAGAACTCCTCTATTTGAAACTTTTCTTTTTTAGGTATGTGAAATCTTTGTACATTTTCTTTCATTCTATTATGGGTTGCTTTCATTTTTGTTGTTTAGCTTATTCCATGATCAAATTGTTTGTTTGTGATGCAATATCAGATTTCCAAGCCACTCAACAACATCATTTCTTTAGGGAACTTCCTTCCCAAATCAATAAAGAGTAGAAGATCAATTTATACAAACTTTTTCAAATTCATCCAAAACTACTTTTCATTCAACCAAAATCCATTTATTTCATTTCAAGTTATAAGGCTATCAGTAGCCAATTCACTATCTCCATATAGAAAACCATTTTCAGAATCAACTTTCAACTTTGTTCTTGTCATAAACAATACAACAATCACTCATCAACTCAACTTGCCCCTTCAAGGAAAAAACAATCAAACACCTCTGTTCCTTAGACCTACAATCAAACATCATCCCAGCCATTTAAGATATCTTTTCTCAAATCAACACATCCATCATCCTATCTTCACTTAAACACCATTTGTAACAACAACAAGAAGCATTAGTTTAACACTATCACCAGACCTTTAAGATACCCATTTCATCATGTTTTGATTGTAATATTCCAATATATCAGTATAGACACACTCTGACTATTTTGCATTCAAGAAACCATTGCCATATATTGGAAACATATGCCCAAATCATCAATTCTTTCACAATCTACCTTCAAAACATTACCAAGCATAGACACAACTATGGCATCACAAATGAGACTGCTCCCAAGCACTTAACAACATTCCTTTCATTGTTTCTACATATTCTCTGTTTTTAGCAAACAATGCCAAATATCTCTAGGAGGCCAACATTCCATCTAATTGGGTGATTCCTTTTCTATCATAATGCATTTACACAATCCCAATACAGATTCTTAGGCCTATTTTGATCCTTTTCAACATACTATAAAATTTTATACACTTATTTCACAAAACAGAGTAGAACCAACATGTTGTCTACTGGTAAAAGCCCTTAAATAGGTCAATTTATCAAAGAAAGTCATCATAGAACTACTCACTAATCCACCAAACCTACAAACAGTCTTAGGCCATGTGTAGAAACTCACAAATAAACAAGTTTCAAGATGGGAAATGCCCATCAATACACAAAATCAGTAAACATTTGATTATAGGGTGAAAACACACCAACCATGAGGGTTTTTTTAATGAAACATTTGAAAAACCTCTACTACTCCGCCCAACAATTGAAACATGCTTCATTATGTTTACAAATTATTTTGAAATCATTTCTAAGCTCCTCTACATGTTGTTTCCTCAAACCCTACTTGAAAACACCATTTTTTTGAATGAGAAAATTTAGAATTTTGCTCATGCAATAGTATCTCGACTTCTTATTTCTATTTACCCCTTCCACACAAATCTTCACATTGAAAATACACTAAATATGATCCATTCCACTGACCTACTAGCCCTACATCGGTGGAATGGCTAAGAATCACTTTTTAGACTCTCTAAACAATTCTAAGGAAACCACAGACCGAGACTTAGGAAACTAAGTTCAAATTAGATTGATTATTTGAATTACAATTCCTACAACTTTCAAGAATGAAAGAAGTCTCTTTCCATGAAAATAATCAAATCTTAGAATGCTTGAATCACTATGCAACCTAAAAACAAGAATATAAAATCTTTCCAAAATAACTGAGCAGAGGTTTTTCTATTAATTTTTGTGGATTTTTGGGATACAAGATCTGCCCTTCTCGAGCTTACAATTATTTTTAAAGGTGTCTAAATCAGTTGAAATAACTTCCTCTTCATCTTCATCAACCCATCCTTTCCCTTCCACAAAAAAAGACTCTTCACCTTCCTGCTTTTGTGCAATTTTACATTTTTACAATAATTGACAACTTTTGTTATAAAAAGCAACTTTTCAATAATATCACCTAGTGACCTATTTCATGGTGCAAATACATTGAAATTCTTTATCTAATGACCTTCAATCATCATATTTACTTGAACATTAAAAATTGAAAAAATTATCCTTTTGAAGGAATTTCATGACCTAGGTGCTCCTGCACCAGTTTGTCATGGTACAACCTTATGTTGTCAATGGAGATTTTAAATCACACAATTTGATACACTTTCCTATTACATTTTTAAACCACATCTCTTTGAGGCATTTTGTTAAATTTAACAATTGACTTTCTTTGTGTATGCTTCCAAAGCTATCATTGAGTTATTTTGTCAAATAGTTATACAAACTAGCTTTCATTGACTTTCTTTGTGTATTCTTCCAAAACTTTCATTGAGTTATGCTTCCAAAGCTTTCAATTAGTTAATTTGACAACTTAGCACTTTTTGCACAGGTAAAATTATTCATCATGCTGAAGAAACGAACTGTTAAAAGGAAAAAACTAACAGATGATAAGCTCCAAGCCATCAAAGATAAAGAGAAAAAATGGATGAGGGAATATCGTGAAAAGTAGAAATTGGGAATGATTGATGAAAACAAGCCAATTGAAGAGGAACCTCAACTATCAAAAAGAGAAAAGAAATTGGCAGTACAAAGGGCACGAAAGCGAAAGAGTCATGCTAGGGGAGATGCAGATACCATAATTGGAGACACACCCTCTACCACAAGTGAATACGAAGGGACACCATTAAGCACAAGTGAATATGGAGGGACACCATCTACCACAAGTGAGTACACCATCCACCACATCTGAAGTTGAGAGTACATCATCACTTTCAGAGTTGAGGAACAAGGTATGCCATCATCCCCATGTGAACCTCAAGGTATGTCTTCTATTCCACCCTCGATCGAAGGTATGCAATCTAGCCCACCTCAATTAAATATTGATGAAATTGCTAATGTTGAGATGTATGTACCTAAGAGAACACCACCTAGAATTTTGTGTAGAAAGCCAAAGTTTTTGATTAATATTGATGAGGATATTTTGTAGCACATGGAAGGTAAGATTCTAGAACGCACTTGTAGAAGATTGCTGATAAGATTTGGCAAATGTTCTTTGAAAGGCTAAATGAGACTGCAAGATGTCAACTATTTGTTCAAATGATGCGGGGTTTAAAGTACATAAACATCATGAAGACTCTTGGGTTGAGAACATCGAATACATCAAGTGAAAACACTATTGTGAAGAATCTAATGGATGCTTATGATAGTGTGGGTAAGACCTCATGCTCAAAGGATAGTAATGTCACCGACGTGTCATTACATTGACTTTGGTAAGCTATCAAACAAAGAGATCTCGCCTCATTAAAAAGACAAGTGAACAAATGGGAATTAGTAGAAATTTTTTATTAAAAGTCATTCAAAGGCGGCAAAGAATTGAGGGCACCGATTCAAATGAATTATGGGCATTCTCAGGGAGACTGCCACACAAAGATAAAAAAGTTGTTGAAGCATTGAGAACACTAATTGAAGATTATTGGAAGAATAATACAAGGCCATCTCCGAATCAAAGGGATGTTGTAAGAAGGAGAATTGGTAGTCAAGACCGTGAGCCACATCCAAAGCATTTTTGGATCGACTCAAACCCAATTTTTCATAAATTTCAAAATTCTTATCCTCAAATTAGTATTTCTCAAATATTTTTTGAAATGATTAAACCTTTTTATGTCAAGATAAATCACACACGCACTACTTGTTGCTGTAAACTACATATTGAATTCTCTAACCATTATGATGTTTATCGTTCTATATGTTTACATTTGCATACTAACGATGTTTTGTAGGATTGTGGCATAGAATCCCCACCAAAATCTTCAAGAGAGTTCTTATCAAAAAATTTATGTGAAATAGAGGATAGCCAAATATTCTATAGGACATCATGCTTGGAGGGTTCACGCGAGCGTTGCGGTGGCTTGCAACGAATGCTAGTATGTCAACATATGGAAAGCACATATGAGGTGGGACAAAAACTAGTAGAGTTCGGGAAGTATAAAACAATGGCATATGCTACAAAAGATGGGTCTGAAGCAAAAAGGTGTGAGTTGGTTATTCAGAAGATTCCAGTGTATCAGTTCATGTCCATGTTTCGTGAGAATCTAGTGTATGAGTATGCAAGACATACCCATAGAGCCCGATGGTTGGACACACAATTCAAGCTATGCAAGGACACCTTTAAACTTGGTAGCATAGTATCAGTGGTTGAATTTGTAGAGAACTACACTCTATAGCCACAGCATGAGGTGTAGTCACAATATTACAACTCCACGCAGGTTTCAATATTTGTGCACATAGCATTCATACATGCAACTGAAAGTACAAAGGATGAAAGGAAGGTATTGAGGGAGTATCGCTTTTATATTAGTGATGATTGCACACATTCTCTAGAGTTCATGCAAGGTTGCTTCTAGATGTTCTACAATCATTTGGCTCAGAGGGGCATATCATATGGTTGGCATATAATATGGTTAGATAACTATGCAACATAGTTCAAGAATGCACGCATGTTCTACTGGTTGTGTAGGATGCATCTCACTACACATGTTCAACATATGTGGAACTTTTGTGAGGCTGGACATGGAAAGGGGGAGCATGACAGTGCAGGAGCATGCATGAAAACAACATTAGCATGAGAAGAGTTAAAGTATAAAGACAATGCACAATTGACAAATGAAAAATCAATTGTCAAGTGGTGTAATGGTTCGATGGGTCAAGGTAATGAAGGTACGTCTTCAGTTCATAGATTTTTTTGGTTGATGGATGTTACTAACATTGCACCATATGAGGATTGTTGTACACTAATAGGATCGAGTGAGTTGCACTCTTTCCTTAGCTCAAATGCAGGTTCATGGAGTATCAATACACGTAAGATGGCATGATTTTGTTCTTCATGTACAATGCAAGCTTGGAATGATTGTGAGTTAGGGGAGTGGGTTGACAAATGGTTGAAAAGTTATCTTAGCCCACTTCACATGTATTGCCCTCCGATGGCATTGGAACTAACATGGAGAATCATCGTTCGACTTTGACCATATATTAGATCTAGTTCAACCAGGTAATATATCTACTTGCTTAGTATTTGAAATTCCATATTGTTATCTTACTTTGCACTATATTCATAATGTTGACTAATTTCAAGAGATATGTCACACATATAAATCTAGGGCATGTTTATGCAGTTATTGCAGATGAAGACAACGAAGAGGGTACATACTATTACTTGTGTCATTGTGTTGAGGCAAAAAAGAAATTGGAAGCCCCGATTATAGATGGAGAAAACATTGAATACCCTATAGGATCAGTTGTTGTTACTGGAATGTGGCTGAGAAGGTACCCACATAAGAGTGTTAAACATTGTTTGTTTAAGGAATTTCACACACATCATAAGATTCTTCAATACTCAAACCTTGTCGTGGCATCTAATGTTCATTTGAGCAAATATGGGGGTAGACCTTTGAACAAGACCTTGTTGAAGGTCTGTGAGTCTGACCATGAGGCAATACTTGACACAATAAAGAGTAGAGCAGACCTGGATGGTTCATTGGATTAATTTGTAAGTATATGCACAATAGTTCTTATTAATTTATACTTGTAAGTGTTAAATGGAAGCAATGGAAAGTTGCAAAGTGGTGCAATTTTCGTTCTGCAACTCGTGTGACCAAATAGACTATTCCAACATGTCTTAATAGGAATTTTTACGCTAGGAATAGTACTCTTTCACACCTAAACATGCAGAATTGCTCTGAGCTACATTCAACCGGATCGATCCCTTAAGGGTCCAAAGAGCAAAACTTTAGCATAGGGTTACTCAGACACTGTGATGCTTATAAACTTCTCGTCTAATCCTATGAGATCATGTTGGACCCCTCTACAATAAGCTCTCTTGGTTTTCATTATTTCAGAGTGGTTTTCCTGTGGTGTCTAGTTTTTAGTTGATGCAAAAAGTGTCAAATGCAAGCAGTGGAAAGTTGCAAGGTGGTGCAATTTTCATTCTGCAACTCATGTGACCAAATAGACTATTCCAACACTTTCAAATTGGCATGTTTAAGCTAGGCTTTGTCCTCTTTCACACCCAAACATGCAGAATCGCTCCGAGCTACATTCAACCGAATTGATTCCTTAAGGGTCCAAAGGGAAAAATGGCTGCAAACTTCAACATGAGGTTAATCAGACACCATGATGCTTATAAAATTTGTGTATGATCCTATGGGATCGCGTTGGGCCCCTCTACAATAACCTCTCTCAGTTTTCATTATCTTGGAGTGGTTTTCCTGTGGTGTCTAATTTTCAGTTGATGGAAAAAGTATCAAATGCAAGCAGCGGAAAGTTGCAAGGTGGTGTAATTTTTATTCTATAACTTATATGACCAAATGGATTGTTCCAACACATATGAGTAGGCATTTTTATGCTAGGCATGGTCCTCTTTCACACCCAAACACACGGAATCGCTCTGAGCTACGTTCAAACAGATCGATCCCTTTAGGGTTTGAGTGTAGTATGTTGAAATAGGCCATTCCTCCTATTATTCAGGTTGTGTCTTGGTGATATGGGCCTGATGTAACTTGAATTGTGGTAGCTTGATATACAGAGTCTATTGATGCTAGGGTTCAATTTGTATGATTTTGAAAAAAGAATCCAACCGAGTAGAGTTATCAACATTATTCGTAAATCATAATAATTTGTTTAGTACACTAGCCATTTTGATGCCTTCTTGTAGTCTCAAACATTATTTTGTATCATTGTTACATTAGTTTTTGAAGTGGAAACTTAATATATCTCCATAATACAAAATTTAGTTCAAGCTGATTTTCACATGAAAAAAATACGAATCAAATCACGTTGATGTGAAAAAAAACCATGAGACCATAGCTTGTGGTGCAGGAAAACGTAGGTCATGTAATGCCTTCAAAAGGCTAAGTTGTCAAAAATGTATTTAAGTCCATGTAATGCCAAAATTAAATGTAATCAAGGCATGAAAAAGCACAAAGTGTAATATTGTCAAAATGCTAAATATGTAAAAGAGAGAAAAAGAAAGAATGTGAAGAGACAAAACAAGAAAATCAAGGAAGAGGACTATTCATAGGTCGTTCAAGGAAGATGAAGAGGTATTTGATGGTTGGAAACTTATTTAAAAGCATTGTAAAGGCCAAGCAAAGAGATCATTGTATTATGGAAGAATTAAATTAACAGAGTTCCATGTTTTAGCTTATTTTCTGTGTTTTTCAGTTGTTTCTTAACTTGTACGGATTGTGCAAGAGTTTAGGGTTCAAATTTATATTTTAACTAGTAGGTTGGGGAATCACCATTTTTTTGAATCCATTTGGGAATGAATCCATTAAATTTAATGTTTGTTTGAGCATTCTTCTTATGGCTCGGTTTGAAATCCTATGCATTGAGTTTTGAGTCTTATAAGTCATTTCCACACTACTCCACCAATGTAGGTCAGGTAGATTGGTGGAGTAGGTTAGGGATATTTTATTTGTTATGTTTTGATGTTTTTGAGTGGAGGAAAAAGCAAGAATACCTTGAAGGAGCTGCTGCTACATAGGAAATTCTAAGTTTTCCAGTCAAAATGAATAGTTTCTAGCATGATAGTGGAGAAAGAAAAAGTGCATGGGTTAGAAGATGTTTCCAAATGCATTTTTAGATTTATTTTGACATGTTCCAATGGTTGGCTGGATGTTTTGAGGTTTTCATGTAGCCTATACAGGAAACCCTCATTGATTTTTGAGTTTTTCACCCTATAAACAAGGGTTTGTCAATATACTATAAAAAGGAGTCTTTTAATCCCTGAAAATGGATAAATTGGGAGTTTTGTGTTATGTCTAATGAATTTTATGTCTAATGACTTTTTTGAGGTTTTAAGTGTTTTGGGAATGTTTGAAGGGGGTCTTCTTTGAAAATCAAGCCTATTTTAGTAGCCTTTTTGATAGCGTTTAGACTAAAAATTACTTATTTCTTCAATATAAGTTATTCCAAGTTTTTGATATGAGGAAATGGGCATTAAGAGGTTTCTAAAATTGTTTTGGATCTTGGGTTTTGAAACATGTGTGTTTGGTTTACCCGATATAGGGCATGAATGTCTCATTGAGAAGTAGTGCCTTGACTGCTCAGAGAATATAAGTCTGACCTAATAGTGATCGGTGAGTTGATTTTGAGATAATGTTATCTAAGTGATGGTGTCAGGAATGTATGGAGTCTTGGAAAAGTTTTAGAAGTGAGATATGTTGTTTTGACAGTTGGACAATGAGGAAAATTGGTGTAAAATAATACATGAAATTGTAAGTTCAGTCAGAACAAAGTTAAAAGAGAGCAAGTTCCTAATTTGTATGAGTTGTAATAATGATGTTCACAGTGTTTGATGGTCTAGTAAAAGTATGAAAGCCAATTGTAATGATGGATTGACTATTTGGGACAAGTTGAATGAATTGATTGAATGGAAGAGTGCCTTGTTGAAAATGGTGTTTTTTAAATGCATGTTGATCTAATTGATTGAATCAAAGTTTTCTAAAATGGTTTTTTGCTTTGAATGAGTCAATTGGAATACAGATTTGTGGAAGGATGAATAATGAATGATAAGAGAATTTGATTGGATGAAAAGTAGATTTCTAATGAAATGTTGAAATTTTGTTTGATCTTCTCCAAGATGAGTTTGGGACAAGAGTCCCTTGAGTTGTTGATTGGTTTGGTAATCTTTGTATTGCATCAGCTTGTTGCTTACTATTATGCTATGATAGATTTTTTCTAAGCATCCATAGCTTGTTTGAAAGCACCTATTTTAGGCTTTTAGCCATAGCAGCAAGGCAATGAACTGTTTGATAAAATGCTTTGATAGACATGTATGAAAAATGTGTTAGCATAGACAAGGCAGTGAACTCTTTGAAAAAATGTCTCAAAGAAATGTGGTCTCATGGTGATGGAATGGCATGACGAATTCCATGACAAGAAAATTGTTGTGGATTGTCATGGAATTCCATCACCATTGCTAGACCACATTTCTTTGAGGCATTTTTCAAACAATTCACTGCCTTGTCTATGATATTGCTTACTATTATGCTTTTGATAGATTTTTTCCAAGCATCCATAGCTTGTTCGAAAGCACTTGTTTTAGGCTTTCAACCATAGAAACAAGGAAACACTTGAACTATTTGACAAAATGCTTTGGTAGACATGTATGAAAAATGTGGTAGTATAGACAAGGCAGTGAACTATTTGAAAAAATGCCTCAAAGAAATGTGGTCTCATATAATGCCATGAAAACCAAATGAAATTGGCAGCTGCTCCTAGTTATTAGTTATACAATGTGAAGTAATTGCATAACTGCTTAGGTTGACTTTGTAAAAACTATATTGTAATTGAAATTTTGTCATCTATCAGCATCTAGTTATTAGTTATGAAATGTGAAGCAATGCTTTCAAATTGAAAGATGTGCAATGCAATGTAATCAATGTTATGAATATAAACTAAAAAAATCTATTTTTTACTAAGTTACCAGTTTGGTTTTTGGTTCGGGACCGGTTTGAGAACCTAGTTTTCTGGTTCAGGAATTTTTTTTTGGGGTTGGGTTCGTTTTGGGTTCGGTAATACAAAAACATATAAAAATAAAAAATATATACATATTTGCAGCAGTAATCAAGTTTAGAATACACCACCATATTAATAGTCAAATAACATAGCAAAAATACACCACCACTTTCATAGTGAAATATTAAAATATTAGTGATCTACTCGAATGCCATGATACAAAATTATAAATTAAAGTTCAAACATAAAAATGTCAAGTGTTTACAATCAACCATTATTGATCATTGATCAATCTAAAAAGTGTGAACATTTTTCTGTGTGGAAGGAAAACAAGAAAATAGTGTTACATAATTATTTACATTGTGAAAGAGCCAAAACCTTTTTCTTGTAGATCGTAGAAGAATCTTAGTGATTTTTTGTGTGTCATTTCCTTGGAATGGAACTATCTTGAGCCATGAATGATTGACCAGGAACTATGATAAATAAATAAGATAAATCACATGCAACTTGTAATTTCTTTCCTTGGGAAAAAGGTTAAAGTTTTCTTTTCAGGGAGAATCCCCTTTAGAGTTTGAATGTGCATTGATAATTTTCAAGATAGACTTAGCCAAATATGTCATCTAGGTTTGAAGCTTTTAGGTAAAATGTTTGCTTCTTCAAATTTTGTTCAAAATTCAAGATGCAGGCTCTCCTCCCTTAGGGAAGAGAAGGCCTATCAAACCTAACACTCTTATGCAACACTTCTTAAGTTCTTGTTGATGCAGTATTAGATGCGAAGTTTCAAAATAGGCATGGTTATATAAATTCTTATCTCACAACAATCATTGCATCAAATTAAGAATTTTCAATCCTTTATGGTTTAGACTAGAGAAGTATGGAGTAGTGTTCCAATGCTAAAGTCTTATTATGAATCTCTTTGCTATGAGTGGTTCAAAAATGAGGAATCTATCTTCTGCACCAAATGAGAAATATTCACAATATATGTGCTAGGAAGGAATATAAGTCCATAAGATCGAATATGCAAGAATTGAGAATTGCAAAATTGGCTTACATTTGACTTCCAAACACATAAATTTTCACACTTTTCGATGTTCACATGTAAGTCAAAAAGTATATGTGTGTAAGTTGTAAAGTATACACTTGAATACATGTAACTCATATCTATTGAACCATGAATTTATAATTTGCAAATATGGACACCATTGATAAAAAATATTTGTATTAAGAAAATATCCATGTACGCATACATCAATATATGTCGATATAAGTATAAAATATAGTTACAAAATAGCCATATAGGCTTACGAGAATGCCATATAGGCACACAATGTCAAATATATCCAACACAAAATATGTACAAAATTGCCATGTAGGCATACAACAAAGGGCTATGTGCATTCAAAATTCATTTCTCTCCATGCTCTGGTTTAAATACAATTTTCTTTCCCTTTGCTGGGCGATTTGATGGTGATAATTCTATCACCCGTTTCTGTTGTGCTCGAGGAGTGCTCCTGCTCCTCCTCCTAGTGTTTAGCTCCTAGTGAAGTTTCAACTGTTACAATAAGAAGTAAAGACATTAAAATATATAAATTATATTATAAAAATTAATATATTTAACAAAATAATCACTTATGGCCATCTCACGATCACTCTCCTCCATGGAAATATTTTCACGCCAATGATCAGGCGTGCTCAAGCCCAGTATAAACCATCCAAATAGGAATTAAACTATGAATCAATAATGGTTTGATTTTTCAATAGAACTAGTTCATCTATAAAAATGAATGTAAATTGAAATTTACTAATTTGCCTCATACCTCCCCTATTAGAGCCATCGAGGATTGTATAGCGGAGGAAACACCAATATCCATTTCCCTCGTAACATTTTGGCGATGTTTCTATCACCAACATCTTAAAGTAAAACAACAAATTATTCAATCACAAAAAAGTTACAATAGCGATCCATGTGATGACTTATACGTATGAGATCTAATGAACAAAATTTTGAGTACAAGTATTAAACAGATATATTTCTGATTATTAGTTATCAAATTTGAAGTAATGCTTTGAGTTTGAATGATGTGTAATGCAACATAACCAACAATATGAATTTAAACTACACAAATCTATTAAACTTAGAATTCATTACTTAAGTTCTCTTTAAATTCTATATTACCTCCGTGAACGTTTGATCAAATCTACTGGCACTCGGAGGTGTTTCCTTGAAACCTCCAATAGTACCCTATTCAACATCCAAAATCACATATTAAAATACCATTCGTAAAACAATACTATTAACACATGTAATAAATTTATAATTGTTTACTAACTTTACATACCCCACCGATAGGTGTACTGCAAAAATAAGTAGGTGGATGACTGGTGTATCCAGTCTCTACAATGACCGCAATTTTATTAAAATAGTAAAACTAAATTAGTTAATCTTGCATTTCACAATCAAAATTTAATAAATTAAATTCAATGAACATGCTAAATTTTACCTGAGTGTCAATGCCATATGCATCATGCAAAATGTCAGCTGTCCTCTCCATCCCCGTAGATGCATACAAATCAAGCTATGTAGTAGCATATGGATCCTGTGTAGCACCCTCCTGAGTGCCGGTAGGGTCATACAAACAAGTCACCCCACAAGATTGACACACATGGGTTCGAAGGCCACCACCTAAAGACTCCCCTAGATGGTGCTGTACAATAGGGCTAGTGTGATGGATGACACTCCGAGTCAAAGTTGTGATCACCTGCAATGTCTCTATGTTGGTACTCTCCTTCGCAATGGCAGGCATCACAATCTGCTCACGAGGCGGCCTAGCAAGATGTCGTCTCCCTTGTCGCATAGGATCCGGTTGTGCATTGGGCCTATCCTGAGCTGACCCCCCACCTCTCCCCTGGAACTCCCTTATATCAAAATAATTTGGGATTTGGTTCAATACAAACTCACCGTATAGTTTCCTAAGAAAATATTGGGGGACTTCACAATTATTGCACAGTGGGTAATCACAGACCATATACCATCTTTCATAAAAACAATTCTTAATCTCTTGGTGGTGGCACCAATGAATAGGAAACCTCTTTGCATTGAGGGTAAGATTTTGATTTGTTTTAGGGTTAGTAAATAGAGAGCACAAATCACCTTTAGTAATTTTTAAATCTTTTACTTGTTTATATGATAATTTGTCTGCATAATATGCCCTAGCTGTCTGCCTCCTATCTTGCCATCTATATATTTGTTGGGTGATTGCATCTACATTTTTCAACATGTCTTTCAATGAATTTGCTAGAAGCATTCTTTCTGTGGTTGAAGCATTTGGATCACTCAACCTACTGATAAGATCCTCAAGTTGTTTTCTATATTGTTCTTAATTTCACTCAAATTTTCTTGAGTGCCAGGAGGGAATTGAGAGAATGGTGGGGGAGATTGATTTTGTTGAGGATTTTGCTATTGAGGATTTACCTCCTCTTCTTGTTGAGGATTTGCAGGATTTCCTACAAATTAAAAAAAAAAAAAAATCTAACCTAAAACAAACAAAATCAATTTCAAACTAACAAATTCAAAACAAATATAAAAAAATGCTTACCTCCCGCATCTCTTTATCGTCGTGGTGCCATATTTGCAAACAAAATCCAACTGTTCTTGATGAAATTTGTAGAAATCCTTCCTCCTAGAACATGAGCGCAAAAGTGAGGATTTTTGGCCACGGGCAGAGCTGAGAAATAATAAAGAACAAATGATACACATTTGACTTTTTTTTTTCTTTTAAAATCACATAACATGCTCGCGTTGTCTTTCCAATTTTTTTTCCCATTTGGCCACAAAAGTGCGACCAACTTCATGCACCCGCCTTGGTAAATTGTTGTTTCTATCTATCAATCTTCAAGATCTTGAATTTTTAGTATTAAGGCATATATGATCATTAATCTAACCATTCTAAAATATTTTAATCCATTCTAATGCCCCTAAGGATATAGATCCAAGTTTGGTTGGATCACCATTAAGGTTGATAGTCAATCTCTTGCACCTTGTGATCTACATCTCAATGAAATTTATAAAAATGTGGAAATGGCCCTAGGTTATGAATAGTAATCTTAGAGTCACCACACTTTTTTATGTTTCAAGGGTAGATAGGTTTTGATGG
Source organism: Sequoia sempervirens (assembly GCA_007258455.2). Lineage (NCBI taxonomy): Eukaryota > Viridiplantae > Streptophyta > Pinopsida > Cupressales > Cupressaceae > Sequoia > Sequoia sempervirens. Next base: position 338,608 of record VDFB02004691.1, on the reverse strand, counting down.
GCTCCTAAAACCCAATTACAATAGGTTGCAAATAAAATAACAATAGACCAACATTGAAACAACAAGCATCAACCCAAGTTTTGAAAGGGTTTGGAACCTTGTATGTCAACCCACCTACACAATGCCATCTCCTTTCCTAGCAATCCATACCACTTTTGTCTAGGGTTGTGATTTTGAAGCAAATGTAGGGACCTCTCTTCCTTCTTTGTACAACCACTTAAGACACCTTTTTCAAGCTCCTTCGATCGAGGGGAGAGGAGGGAGTCCTCAACTGTCTCCTCAACCATAGTCTCCTCTTGCAAAGAGGAAGAAAGTCTACACAAAGAATTCATATGATGAGTGGGTATGTGTAGGATCATCATGGAAAAAGCAGGCCCTTAAGTGGCAAAAAAATTAGAAAAATCAGAGTTAGGCTACTTGACGTAAAAATTTGAATAATTTATCTATATTATTTAAAAAATGTGTAACAATAGAATTTGTATAAAATTGAATGTAGTTTCTAAACTACTAGGTATGTTTAAAAAAGAAAAAAATCTATTTGGTGAAAATTTGAAATTTTAATGCAGTGGTACTTAAATTTTAGGGAAAAAATAAGTAGGTATCTGTTTGACCACCCAAACCACAATAAAATGATAATATTTTTTTATAATATTTTAGATATAAGTAGAGGACTCATGCCCCAATTTTATGAATATTTTTTTGTAATTTTTTTCCAAGTAAATAATTAATTATGAATTTTTTATTACAACTTTTTAAAATATATAAAAAATGTATGTCTAACCACCTTAACTTGGTCAAAACTTCATGAAATTCATTTTTTATTCTTTTAATCATATAGTATGTGAAACATAGAATATGACACATGTTTTGGATTCAAAAAATATGATACCGTTTGAAAGCTATAGATGTTTTTCAATCAAGACTATAGTTGTAATTTGAATAGAAAATGAATAATAATTACTTATAAAATTCAAAGTAAAGCATAATTTATATCAGTGGAAAGTTGAGAATCTCCTTTAAAAAACCTTTTCATTTCATCAATTTTGGGTAAAAAAATAGTCGTCAGCCACATACCAATATGGTGATGAACAAGTTGAGTTTAGTAACCAGTGTATCATGAAAATCGTTAGAATATTTAGATGAAAACAAAAAAGGATGGAATGATAAGTTGAAGTTTTCTATTTGGGTTGATAGAATAACCTACAAGAAGGATATAGGGAGAAGTTCATTTGAATTAATCTATGGTATGGAGACCAAGCTAGCAATTAGCCTTGAATTACTAGTTTATCAACTATTATAGAAAATTAAATAAAAATAAGATTCAATTTATCAAAGAGTGCACCAATGACCAAATTAGGTGAAGCCAAGAGGGCTATTCATGTGAGGAACTTGTTGATATAACAAAAAAATAAGTATAGTGTTGATAAGAAGATTGTATAGAGGTAATTTTAGGTAGAATATCTTGTTCTTATGTGGAACTCTAGGCTAGAGGAAAAATTCAAACATAGAAAAATTGATGTCTTATGGGTTGGGCCCTACCAAATTTTTGAAGGGTGTGCTCAAGACACATTTTATCCTAGAATTATTGAGGGAGAATTATTAGAGCTACCAATCCATGGATAACATCTTAAATGTTATTTGTCTTAAGGTATGATTCTGAGAAAATTTGCAAATATATTTTTCTTTTTTCTTTCTTTGTGTTGCATTGTATTGCCCTATATATGTACTATTCTGTTTATGTAATCATGATCTATGTGTGATTATGATGAAGTGTATTTCTATCAAGTGATCCTTTTGTTAGTCTACTCAAATTAGATCTTTTAATTTTGATTGTGCTAACTAGTGGAACACATCCCTAAATAGATCCATTGATGGTGCCCATATATACAAAACTCTTGAATTGTAGGACTTGGATAAGTAAGTATGCCCTTTATTTCCTTTACCATATTTTCCCACAATTGATAATTAGTTTGAGAGATCTTAAGTGGGTCCACCTTGTATTCAAGAATCTTAGGTTCATTAAAAATCCTAAGTGCTAATGTGTTGGAGAAAGTTTCTAATGCTTGTAATTTTTTTTATAAGTTTGTAGAACCTTTTTCAACACTCAACACCTAGTTTTCAACTAGGGAAACATTCTTGACACTATCTTTGTCATATTTGTTGGTGGTAGACATCTCCTGGTTCTGAACTAAGGAGAAAAAACCAACAAAGTATTATGTAGTCCTTTGAGATAAATTAGGAAAGTCTCAAACCTTTAATTAGGAATTGAAATGGTTGTAGAAACTTCTCAAAGTGTTGAAAAATAAGGTAAGTCATTCTAGTGTATGTCAATAAATTTTTGGTGGTTTTCAACTTTCATTAAAATATCAATGGAGTCAAGAAAAGGTTTTAAAAATGGTAGAAAGGCTTGACATAAGGGATAAATATGAAAAGTGACTAGTTTTAAAATGTAGAAAGGGTATCAAGGAAAATCATATGACTCCAATTCATTGTATCACCCACTTAACCCACCCTAGGAAATCTCCTACCTTCAAGAGCAATGACATGCAACCTTCTAAGGATTTTCCTATATTTTTGTGGGTGAACTCTCACATAATGTGCTTTACCTCCATTTGTAATTAACATAGATAATAATGAAAAATATTGAAGGAAAATTCCTCCACACCTTTGATAGTGTTACCTGATTTTGCTTCAAGCTCAATCAGGTAGACCTGAGTTTGTGTTTGCAAAACAAAGATAAAAGGTATACATTCATTCTACTAAGTTATGTTCATATGCACAAAAATATTATCAAGTAAATTATAGTTCATTATGCAAATGCTTACAAGAAGAGATGAAAATCAACAGATCTTGCATTAAATATTGTCTTTTATTGATAATTAAAAATGTATAGTGTCCCACACAAGCCATGGGATTAACTCTTTCAATGCACTATAAGAAATAAACTATATATTTGAAGAAGGAAAATAAAAGCATATGAAGAGAGTAGGGATCTGTCATTTCTTGAATGACAAACCCTAGGTTGAACTATTGCATCCTTACCCAACTTCTTACTTGGTTGCTCCAGAAGTTGACCTAATCATCCAAGAATTCCTGGATAAAATGAGAGTGGTTGTGTTAGAGCTCAGGACCCATAATCTCTACATATGCCACATCAAAAAATATATAGTCTATTCTCATAAGGCATTGAAATAGTTTGTGATATCACAAAGACCAAGAAAGCATAGGATTGTCATCAACAAGTGTCATACACTGTGTTCCATTGTTTTATCTAACATGTTTGTTCATTGTGCAAGTACAGGTGAAACTTTCATTGCTGGATCATTCTATTTGATGTCATAGTATTTGGAGTGAAATGAGCTCCCACAAGGGTTGAACCCAACATGTTTCCCTCATGTTATAAAGATGGATGAAAATGAAATAAAACATCATGTTTATCAACTCTAACAAGTATCCAACACCTATGATAGCGAGTTGATGAATATCATTGCTTGCTAAAATAGAACTCAATTAAAAAATAATAGAACCCTGAACGTAGGTTTTTATCCATGTGTGATGGAGTAGCAAAGAGAAAGGAATTCTCATATTGAGGTTACACTAAAAAAATCACCTGTCACTCATGACAAGTCAATTATCAATGCAAAGTTTAAGTTTCTACTAGCTCACTATCATGGATGAGAGAACATTTGCTCAATGGGATCATAATATTAAAAGGCAATCATAACCACAGTGATCTACTATTTTTTTTGCAAAAGATCCAAAGAATAGTCTTACACAAGAGATATGAATAGCATCATGATAGTATCCAAAGAGCCTTGTCAGAGCAAATCTACAATAAGAGTTCATAAAGTCAAGTGTCAAAAGGAGTGTGCCATTGATTAAATAGATGGAGAATATTGCTTGAGTCTTTCCAAGAAAGCCATTGCAAACAACCATTTATATCATTGAGCTTTTATACAATATCTTTAGAAAAGAAATGTAGTATATGGTTGAAAATTGTCCAGGTACATGGGAGATTGAGCTATAGTATCAGTTCACAAGTGATAAGGATAGAAGAAAGTGCATATAGTCTAAGGAATAGGTTTGTAACTTGCTCATGAGATAATAACAAAGCTTTAATCACAATTTTATGGAGGCAAGAGCATAAGCACTTAAGGCATTTGAATAACACAAGTTCATGAAAGTGAAACAAACAACAAGATATATCATTATCATTGTGAATGCAAGGGATAGTGCCCCATCATTAATGCATGGTAGAGATATGATGATTAAAGAGCATGATAGTGTTCAAGGTCATTTAATGATATAGCCTCTAATGGGCAATGCAAAGAACAAATACAAAGAAAAGTGTGACTACATCATGTGGATACTCATGTCTTCCATATGTTGTGGTAATCATATTCTACAAGATCTCTTATTCTTTCATAAAATGAAACATTTTACTGGCTTCTAACAAAACTTTATATTTTTAAAAAAGCATGTGAATAAACTTATTATGAAAGCTTGTCTTTAATAAAGTCAAATCACTTGTGAGGGATGAAATAGTGGACATGTTTTCCATGTAAAACTATTTTCTAGAGAATAGAGGTCTACAATATTGAAGATATGTAATCATCAGAGGGATTGAATGCAACAAGTAGAGTGAATAGTGGTTTTATCAGCTAACTATTCCTACATAAGGCTTGTGAGATCGAGATGAATCTTTAAAAAATGAGCAAAACCTTCGAGTCCCTGAAAGGGATGATCATTCAAAAATGATGAAGATGTACCCAGTTTACTGAGGGCCGAGCCTTGAGATGGAGAAGTTTTTTCTTCTCAAGAAATGCAAAAGGAACAAAGCCCACAAACACTTTGCAAGAATGGAGCCTTCAGGGTTTTCAATTCTTCTTTTATAATGTCACAAAGTGAGAACCAGGACCACAAAGAACAAAGAACTATGTTCCACCAAGTTTCCGGGACGGGGGGATGGCGGGACACGTTTCGGGGACAGCAAATTTTTGAGGGGATTTTAGGGGACGGGGGGACGGCTGTATATATATATATATATATATATATATATATATATATATATATATATAGGGAGAGAGAGAGAGAGATGAATTTTAAAAATATAGGGAAATTTCAATTTAAGATATTCATATAAGTAATGATAAACATAACAATCACCAATCATATTGACATATGCATCATAGAATCGAATTATCAAACAAATTAATACTACAGCTACCTAATTGCATCCATGGACCATAATTCAAATTCATGTCAAATAGTCAATGTGCATATGATATAAAATAATAAAATGCCCAAAAGGCTACAAGTTTGTACTACAAATGTCAAAATGACAAAGTCACAAGTGTCCAAAGGCAAAACATAGAAATAGAAAGTATGATGATTGCCACTACTCGGCATCTGCCAACACTGCATCAAAATCAGACTCATAGTCTGAGTCACTGTCACTGTGAGGGGCTAGCTCATCTAATGGAACTCCAACCAATCCCTCTTGTCTCTCCTCATCAATTTGTGTGACATCCTCTGGAACAACATCCCATCGTAATGCTGGAGTCTGTCTATACTCAGGAGTCTGATGATCCTAGAGTCGCAAAGCACTATGCACAGCCACTAATTTTTCTGCCCGTCTAGAGGTCAGCCTATTTCTCTTGATAGAGTGAATAAAGCCGTATGTTGACCAATTCCTCTTTGCAGCAGAGGAACTAGCAACCTGTGAGAGGAGACAAATTTTAAAAACTAAATTAGTAATTTAAATTTACTAATTAGGACATTCAATTTAAATTATGATTATATAAATATTCAAACTTCAACACTATCACTCATCTAAATCAAATTATGTTAATCTAAAGTATTACCTGTGAAAGGAGGCGAACAACAAGCATCCTCAATTGTGGTGCATCCTTCCCATGCCATGACCACCATCCAATAGGATCCCTTTGAGCTACTGTAGTTCTATCTACCCTGGCCTCTGGTTTGCCGAATGTTGGACCACGGAGATTAACAAAATCAGTGAACTGTGTACGAACTAGACTGGCCTCCTCAATTGAATATATTTTTGCAAGGGCCCTCATAAACCCTTCTTTCACCTCATCATCATCACAAGGAGGCATCCTACCAGGTCTAGGTACATACCATTTGGGATTAAGAGCAAAGGCTGCCATATGAAGCGGGGTGTTCATAGTGTTCCACCGCCTTGTCACAATGGGCCTAATTTTTTGCTCATATAATCCCGAATTAGGATCCTTATCAGAAATTGCTTTCTTCATTTTTCCAAGCATGGAGTCAAAAGTTTCATAAATCTCTCCAAGACTTGGAGAGTCTGTATCAGCATATCTAATGACATCCACAATAGGTGAAATGATGGAGCAAACAAATCTGCAAACAAAAATTTGAAAAAAGACAAGTTAGAACTTAGAAAATAAAAAAATATTAATAATAAAATCATATATATATATTTTTATAAAATCAGCAATCAATAACAAATTATTAATTAACAATTTTTTTACCTCACATTGGACCACCAATTATCATCAAGAATTTTTTGTTTGATGCTTCTCCCTTCTGCAGTGCTTGCCATAGCCCATCTATTCCACTCTGAATTAACCATCATCAACTGTAGAGCCTCCTGTACCTCAAGCATCCTCTCTAACAAAATAAAGTAGCTGGCATACCTTGTTGCTACAGGCTTGAGAAATTCCTTCCTTGAAAATGTCCTAAAGAGGGCAAGTGAGGTGTGATGGTTGCAAATAAACATCTGAATGTCTCTAGCATCTACAACCACCTGGTGCACCCAATCCATCTTCCCTATGTCTTTCAATGCGTTGTTCAACGCATGAACACAACAAGGAGTCCAAAAGATGTGCTTGTAAGCACTCTCAACCATCAAACCTGCTAATCTACACACACGTGCTGAATCAGTAACCACCTGCACAACATTGGTTGCCCCAACCTCCTCTATAGCCTCTTTCAAAATATTAAATTGGAATTCTGCATCCTTGCGCTTTCCAGAACAATCAATGGCTCTAAGGAAATATGGACCAGCTGAACATGTGACTATGATGTTTATAAGTGGCCGTTGTCTAATATCGGTCCACCCATCCATGATAATAGAGCAACCTGTTCTAATCCAACACTGTCTCATGTCCTCCATCACCACACTCACCTTAGAATATTCTTTTTCAAGGAGTGTAGTACGTAATTTATGTTCTCCAGGGGGAATGTATGAGGTACCAACATTTGCCACATCTCTAAACATTTGTTTGAAGTAGGGAGAACGTGCTACATGGAATGGGATAGCATGGGCATAGAAAAATTTGGCAATGGAAGAATCTGCCACATCTCGTGCTTGCACATTGAACATATTTTCAACTGTATTTTGCTGCTCACTAGAAGTAGCAGCCTTCCTCTTCCCTCTTGTGGAAATATGAACACCACCCGCACCACTACTACCACTACCAACACTAGGACTACCAAGCATAGAGGGCATAGGTGAGGTTGAATGTGCGGATTGAGTTTGCATAAGCTGATCCATAGGCCTTCCTCCGGCCTCCAAGTGCAATCTATAACACTCCATCCTCTCAAAATCTTTTATATCTTTACAACCCTTGACCCCATGGCCTCCAAAACCCAATAGATGAGAATAGACTCTTGTATAGCTCCCATTATATTTTTCTTTGCAAATGTGACATAGCCACAATCTACTACCCCCAGTGTTTTTCCCTTTGCCTTTGTCTATACGTGATGCTAGTTGAAGAAGAGGTTTTTTAGAATTAAAAGGGCCTTTTGCATATTTTTTCAAGTCTTCAGAAGGGATATCAAATGGGTTTGTTTGAGGCTGCCCCATATGAATTGATTGGTTTTCTTCCCCCCTCTCAACATCCCCACTATCTTCACTATTGCTGCTCATTTTGTTTTCTTTTGGTTTTTGCAAACTGAAAATTAAAAAAAAAAACAAAAAATCATACATTTTATCATTTTAACTTAGAAAAAAATGAAAAAAAATGAAAGATAATGAGAGATTAACTTACCTCTTTCACTTCTTTTGTTGGTTGCTTGCTTAATGCTCTCCTTTCTTCCTCCTAAATGCTGGTTTTTCTTCTCCAACAACTCCTTCAAACCCTCCTCTTTCTCTTCTCACTTTTGCTCTTGGCTGCAATTTTATCTTGGCAAGTTAAAATGAGATCAAATGAAGGTAAAAAAATGTTTTAAGTGGCCATATTAGGGTTGGGAAGGCGTGGGGCCCACAAAGCAATGTTTTAAAAAAGAAAAAATTAAAAAAAAACTTTATTTTTATGTTTTATAAGCTGCTGTGCGATAGGGGACGGCTGGCCGTCCCCGGGACGGTCGAGGGACGGCTAGGCGTCCCCTATCCGTCCAGGGGATGGCCTGGCAGTCCCCTGTCCACTCGGGGACGTTTCTGGCAATCGGGGACGTCCCTGAATTTCGGGGACTTTTGGGGGACGGCTGACAGTCGTCCCCTACGCGTTTCCTGTCCTCGAAACGGCATTGGGACGGGGACGGGGGGCAAATACCTAGGGGACGCGTCCCCATGTTTCCTTGAAAAAGAATGAGGAAATATAAAGGGATGTGAATAGAAGCAACAAAACATAGAAGCCTAGAATAGTAAAAGGAAACTTGGCCTATATATTTTGAGACTCTCAAGTGAATGGAAATGTAAAATGGAACCCTCGAAATCTTGCAAGGAAACTACAGAAAGAGAGATAAAGTCGTGGCTTGCATATTGCAAGCATTACCTATAGAAAAGAACAAATGAACCCTCGACTATAGAAACAAGAAAATAGCAGGAATTTTTGCATCATTTTCTTTCATCATAAAGTTGAAGCTTGAACATAAATATACAAAAAATCAAAAGCATTTCATCAATGTTTATATAGAGGGAGTGGCTTACCACTGAGAATGATGGTTCTAGTTCGGCCTGCACATAAGGATACCTAGTACACAGAAGTTCCAAATCCTATCTATCCATGGCAGGTACACAGAAACCTATGAATACCACCCAAAAACAAGGCCAAACTCCAAAGTGGGTATATCTGAACTAAAATCCTCCAAAGTGGGTATATCTGAACTAAAATCCTAGAGGGAATTGTTATTTCTTATTTGCATATATAAATTTGATATCTGCAGCTGTTCTAACTTCTATGCTTGCTGCACAAGTTTGGTATAAAATTAGGAGTCTTAAGGTTGGGGTCTCATGCGGGGGGTTTCAGGATCTATTTTAATGAAGTATGGGTTTCTTATGAAGGAAAAACTAAAATGCTACAAGATTAATTAGAATCTTTCTTTTAATGATTACAGTGTAGTTAGAAATTGCCTCACCATTCATGAATTCACGAATTTTATAAATTTAAGAACTTAAACTGCACTAAAAAAAAATCATCATACCACCCCCTTTAAAATATTCCTAAATTTCAGAGGCATTGAAAAAAGGCAAGCAGTTCACACTTCAGGAAAGTTGCTTTGGTAAGCAAACCAAAGCAAAAACTGGTTGTCGCCTTGTAATCTTGATCCTGCAGTAAACAACAAATACTTCAATATAAGTTCCTCAATCTTTTTTAATGCCCATCTCAGCGACTAATTTCACAAATGTACCTGACGTCGTCAGAGTTGGTTGCTGAGAATTTGCAACAAAGTAATATTTATAAGTAAAACACAGAATATGTGGAGAACTGCATGATTTAAAATTCCCTTAGTAAGAATCTCATCGATTGATTCGTGTTCTGTTCCCAAAGTCACATTCTGAAGTATTTCACACTTAACTAGACACTGAAGTATCCCTAGAAATTGTGAAGTCAAAATCATCAAATAGGTCATCATTTGTGGTTACTTGGATAGAGGTTCCTGTAATAGAGTTAAAATTAACTGAAATATATGAACTAATACATGTGATTTACAATAACACTGGAATCCACTGGAAGGAGTAAGAGTTTGAGAAAGATTGTTGAAAATATATATTATAGGAAGTAGGAATTACAGACATGCATTTCCTTTCAGTTTCAGAAAAAATTACACATGAAATCCTACTACACAACTCATAGTGACCCAACGTAGTTAATGACCATGCCGTAGAGATGGCCTGACCTACAAGGCATGCAGCAAAACAATATCAATAGTAGTACAACAGAGGGAATGCAAACACATCAGAATTAGCAAAGCACTCGGAGAAAATATATCCAAAGTGTTTAGGATGACGGGGCAGTTGAAAATATGAGAATAATGTCTGCAAGAAAGCTAGAACAAGCAGAGTACATGCTCCCACCACCGATGCAGCTCGCCATGGGTTTGAGAAATGTTCCTGCATAAACTCACCCAGTAGAACTCCATATCTACTTCTGTAATAAGCATTGACATCCTTAATAGTTTGGTCAATAGGCTCATAAGTACTCCTCCATATTGATCTACGAATGCCATTCCACAGATTGCTTATTTCTTTATCACTTCCCAAGTCGCTGGTGATGATTCCATACCTTTTCAGCACCGCAACATCACTAGGAGTGTCAATGAGTCTGTCCATCAGATCTGCATAGCAAGTAAACACTCTGGTTTTCCACATCATGAATACTTCCACTGCCGCCATATTTCTCAAGAAAACACCCGTTCTGTAATCCATTTCTATACAGGGGAGGAACACAGTAGAGCTCGCTCTATCAAACCTTATTTTTTCAGATGCCCACGTAAAAGGAGCGAATTTTACCCATCTCCGGTGTAATTCTGTGGCCGAAGGCAGATTTTTGTCAGCTTTGACATATGATTTTGGAGACCAGACATCAATTCTGTAAATCTCGATGTTATCTGGCGAAGAAAGTGAAAACTTTTGAACCTCGCCATATTCTATTCTGATCTTCTTCGACATAAACATTAACCTGACCAGGATTTTCTCTTGGGATAACAAAATTATAAAGGCATTCCAGTCAATGTCTTTCATCAAGTGAAATACTAAAGTGTGCTCTCGTAAGGGAATGATATGAATCTTTAACGGGTATGAAAGGGGAGAACTTCTTACAGGCACTTGAAATTGTTAAAATTAAACTATATTTATCACACTTAACTACAGTCATGTCTTATGCAAGACACATCTCTTCATGATTTTTATGTATTTAAAGATCATTATGATCCACGTATAGAATGCAGAGCAAATATATTCAATGTCCAATTTTTAACAATTGGTAACTGAGCCAGACTGCAGCATTGATTGAAAAAATTATGGCTGAATCTTAGAGGAAAAATTTGAAGAAACTTTTTGGTGACAAAGATCATTATAAAAGGTTTTTTTTATTATTATTATTGGAAAGATCATTATAGAAGTTTTTTTTTTTTATCCCAAAGATTATTATAGATTTTTTTTTTTGTAATCACAAAGATTATTGCAAAAAATATTTTTTATTTGATCAAAGAGATCATTACAAATGGCAAATAATTTATTGAGTGCCATCTCTATTAAGTTGACTGGTGCTGAAAATTATGGAGAGTGACATCATCAAATGAAAATATATTTTTCTTTTGGGAGACCTTACCTTTGTTGTCAATGGAACCATAACAAGACATCCCATAGATACTCGTCTACAAGCTGAATTTGATAAGAAATCAAACCAAGCACTAGCTTTAATAAACTTGTCTATTGGTTGTACACTAATAGAAAATGTGCGGAATGAAACCACACCAAATGGAGCTTGGGATGCAATCACTACAATATTTGAGCACAAGAATGATGCGAGAAAACACATGCGTCAAACTCAGTTATATAATCTAAGAATGGATGAATATATAACTGATCATCTATCAAAAATTAAGGGTATTTTAAGTCAACTTGCTAATGTAGGTGAGACTATAGCTAACAAAGATATTGTCTCCATAATTCTTAATAGTTTACCAAAATAGTTTGAGAATTTCAAGACTACACTCACATTAAGTGGAACACTGTCAACCCTAAAATTCAATGATTTAGAGGGCCTATTGTTGCAACATGAGGAAATGTTTAATAGAGATAATGAAGTGGAATCAACAAATGCTTTTGCCTCTAAGTTCAAGGGAAAGAAGCCTCATTGGCAAAGAAATGCTAATAGGGATAATAATGAACAAAGAAATTAAAGTTTTTGTGATTATTGCAATCATCTAGGTCATTTTAAAAATAAATGCTTTAAAAAATTAAGAGATATGAAGTATATTAAGCAAAGAAGTATGATAGCTGATGTAGATACTGAAGATGATGATAGTCATAAATTATTTATAATAGATGGCTCTAAGTACATTCAAAATAAAGATATTTGGATTATTGATTTGAGAGCTACTCACCACATGACTGGCTATATTGATAACCTGAGAAATGTAGTAAAGCAATCAAGAAACACAATTACATTGGGAGATAATTTAGAATTAAATATTGAAGGAGTTGGAAAAGCTCTTCTAGATGTTCCCACCCATGGTAAAGCAAGTATTGATAATGTTTTATTTGTTCCAGGATTAATAAGAAACCTTATTTCTATTAGTCAAATTATTGCAAATGATATGAAAATTACTTTTGAAAATGGAAAGTGTGAAGTGTATGATAGTGAAGGAAAATTAATTTGTGATGGATATATGAAAGGAAGCTTATTTTACTTGAGGAAAAATTCCTCTCAAGCTCTAGTTTTGAGTATTGCCTCAATAAATCAGCTATGGCATGAAAGGCTTGGCCACAATAACCTTCAATCACTAAAGAAAATGTTTGATCAAAATATAGTATATGGTCTTCCGCCCAAAACCAAAAGTGTGAAGTGTATGATAGTGAAGGAAAATTAATTTGTGATGGATATATGAAAGGAGGCTTATTTTACTTGAGGAAAAACTCCTCTCAAGCTCTAGTTTCGAGTATAGCCTCAATAAATCAGCTATGGCATGAAAGGCTTGGCCACATTAACCTTCAATCACTAAAGAAAATGTTTGATCAAAATATAGTAGATGGTCTTCCGCCCATCACTACAGGAAAATATTTTTGTGAAGCTTGTGCCATGGGGAAACAACATAGAGAAAAGTTTGATTCTGGAAAAGCTTGGAGAGGCTCCAATAAGTTTGAATTGGTTCATTATGAACTTTGTGGACCTATGAAGACAACTTCCATAGGAAAATCTTGATATTTCATGACATTCATTGATGACTTCACTTGAAAGGTTTGGGTTTGTTTTTTAAAGAATAAATTTGAAGCATTTGATATTTTCAAAGAGTTTGTACATCAAGTTGAGAATGAAAGTGATGAAAAAATTAAAATGCTACGATCAGATAATGGGGTGGAATATACTTAAGATGAATTCAATAATTTTTGTAAAGAAAAAGGAATTAAGAGGCAATTTTCAGCTCCATTTACTCCACAACAAAATGGAGTAGCTGAAAGAATGAATAGAACAATTCAAGAAAAAGCTAAGTCCATGCTCAAGGCTTGTAATCTTGATGACAAATTATGGGGAGAAGCAATTCATACAATAGCTTAATGTTTTATAAGGCAACCAAGCAAAAAATTTGCAATTAAAATTTCAGTTTATTTGGTTTGGAGATTATCTACATTTTTGTGAATTTCTATAAAATCTTTATTTTAATATTATATTTGTTGATGTGTATAGATTAATAGAAAGTTATATGTTTCACATTTTCATTTGTTACATTTTTAAAAGAAATATACCTAGAGCTTACCTATACATTTTTTATACCTTCAATAATAATAGTGCAACATCCATGTATATATTTTTCCTTTGTATGCTAGAATGAGAAGAAAATTCTTCATATACAACCAAATTTATGGGATTACCCATACTTGAGTATATATGTTTAACACTTCTAGAATTTTGGCTCATTCATTGGTTAGTTAGAACACACTTTGCAAGTTAGGTTAATTACTTGGATGCAAGAAATTTTTATTACCAAAATTGACTGTCGATAACAGAGAATAAATTCTCACTTTGGCATCTTTAGGGAAAGCCTTTTCCTTCTATAACAAGCACATATCTTCCATGTTCAATTTCCAAGATTGGGATAGGTTGTTAACAATATGAATCCGGGGTTGTCTCATTTATATCTCTAAAAGTAGATTGGTGGGGTGATTTTGTTAAAAAAATTAAGGCAAAATTCCTAGCATTAAAAATGACCTTTAGAAAGAATCTTTCTCTTAGGACATATAATTCCAAGAGTATTAAAAAGAATTTAAAAAAAGAAATTCTAGAATTATATTGAATTTGATTATATCCCATATTGATGTTGATTGTGATAGGGGAGGCTAAAAGACATCATATCCACCAAAATATCTGTCAATGTGGAACAAGCTTTGCAGATGAAAGGCCTTGAGTTGATGTGTTGGCATCTTCATTCTCTCCAACAATAACATCATTGAGGTGTTATCTAGGTGAAAATAGAATAGTAGCAATTACATTTTTAGTGATCAAATTCTTATGATAGGTTATTAATTAAAATAAAAAATTATGCAACAATAAAAAATAACAAACCACAAGAACATGGATATAGACATGGGAAAATCTCTTTTGAGTACAAACTCCAACATTAAAGAGAGTACAAGCTTGTATTAATTTTCAAATATAGAGTACATCAATATAAATTATTTTTTCATTTCAATCTAACAATATTCTTATAGCATAATAATACCTCAATTGGTAAAGATGTGAAACTACTATCCCATGCCTTCAATATATAGGCAAATAGAATATGTGATACCATATAATTTTCAAAAAATTGACTCAAACCACTAGTCAAATAATCAAAATGTACAAAACACCTTATGGTAGGTGTCCAAGATTTATAAACATTTTTCTAGAAGTTTCAAGACATTTTGAATGAATTTGTCTATCCAACTTTAATAGAGGACAAAAACATCCCACAAATAATCCACTAAAGAACAATATAACAACTTTTAAGTCCAAAATCCACAAGCAACTTCTTGCACATTGTCATATATATTTTTACACCTCTAATAATATCATATGTATTTTTACATATTTTATGACAAATTGTGATAGACTCCCTTTTACTTCATGTCAAATATTCCAAATCAGTATAAATACTCTTTAAAATCCAAATTGACTTTTTCCATAATCTTTAAAAATGTACACATAATAAATCAATTATTAAATAACTAAATTTCAATAATCTAAAATGAATATCACACTTGGTGGATGCCCTTAATTTGGGGTGGCTTAATACATGACTAGAAATCCCACAAAACTGGACATTAAATGTATTTAACAAGTTCAACATACAAAGCGTAAAACTGGGTAGCAGTGATCTTACATTGATAATGATAAACTAATTCAAAGTTGGTCTTGGAAGTTCAACTAATTTACAAAATTAAAGACTTGGGTTGTGGTTATACCCCATTGATAATGATTTAGCAGCAAGCTTTGGGTTGTGGGTACCCTGCACTGTTACTGGATTAGAATCAAACTTTGGGTTGATGTGTATATTTGATTGTTCTTGTTGAACTGATGATTGTTTATAGTTCAATGAAGTAACATCGGTTCTTGGAAGCAATTACGAAAAATGCCTTGAATTACTAGGACATAAGCTATTCACCTCTCCAAGGCTGATGCACCATATTAGCACTAAATTTTGTGATTTCTTCACTTGGAGACCATTGTTATTGTAGTCATAGGAAATGAAGCTTGTGTGATGCCAATATTTTAATACCAGTGGCAGAATTTTTGGGACACAGAACAGTCCAAAATATCTTCATGTTAGCGCACAGAAAGTGTGACTATCATCCATGACAAAGTGAGAGATTTTGGAGAAACCAGTCCCTATTCCATAGTTGTTTTTAGAAACAGCAGTGGTTGTTTAAGGAAAAACAATTAGTGAGCTTTTTATTAATTGTGCTGTTACTGGGGTGGGTGAGTTTTTGAACTTTTATTTTGGTGTCTGGTTTAAGAGAAGGGAAAATGCCTTTTTGGGGCAGCCAAAACTAATGTGCCTGTAGTAAGATAGTATCCATTTTATGCTGGATTTGAATGGAGCAATAAATGAGTTGCTGGTTTGTCAGTTGACATTTTCTAAAGCATGTGTTTTGTCTTCCATGGCATCTGGATGTCAATCTGTGTTTCTCATCGAGGAGAAGTTGGCACGCCTGGTGCTTTTTTTTTCAGATACATCTGAAAAATAAGAAAAGAAACCTGCGAATACCACAGAAAAACAAGACAAAACTCCAAAGTGGATATATCTGAACTAAAATCCTAGAGGGAATTGTTATTTCTGTAACTTGAATTATTACCAGATATAAATTTGATCTCTGTAGCTGTTCAGGAGCTTTAAGGTTGGGCTTTCATGCAGGGGGTTCAGGATCTATTTTGAAGGAGTAGGGATCATAAAGCAAAAAAATAAAATGTTACAGGATTAATTAGAAATTTTTTCAGGGCTAGAAATTGTCTCATCAGCTTAGACATTTTTTAGCTACTTGTCAATCATATAAAGTTTTTAAATTCCTACCAATTTTTTTTATTATTATTTTATATTTATTTATTCTGATGAATTGAATAGATCATGAATTTCATAAATTTAAAAGCTTAAACTGCACTACAAAATTCATGAGACCACTCCCTTTAAAATATTCCTCGAAGCATTGAAAAAAGCCAAGCAGTTCACACTTTAAGACAGCTGCTTTGGTAAGCAAAAACTGGTTGTCACCTTGCAATCTTGATCCTGCAGTAAACAACAAATACTTCAATATAAGTTCCTCAATCTTTTTTAATGCCCATCTCAGCGACTAATTTCACATATGTACCTGACGTCGTCACAGTTGGATGCTGAGAATTTGCAACAAGGTAATGTTTATAAGTAAAACACAGGATATGTGGAGAACTGCATAATTTAAAATTCCCTTAACAAGAATCCCATTGATGATTCTTGTTCTGTTCCCAGAGTCGCGTCTTCAAGTATTTCACACTTAAGTAGACACTGAAATATCCCTAGAAATTGTGAAGTCAAAATCATCAAATAGGTTGTCATTTGTGGTTACTTGAATAGAGGTTCTTTTAATAGAGTTAAAATTAACCGAAATCTATGAACTAATACATGTGATTACAATAACACTTGAATCCACTGGAAGGATTAAGAGTTTGAGACAGATTTACAAGTGTGTCTACACAACTTGAAAAGATATATTATAGGACGTAGGAATTACAGACATGCATTTCCTTTCAGTTTCAGTAAAAATAGACATGAAATCCTACTACACAACACTTAGCATAGGGATATGTAAACTAAGACCCAACATAGTTAATGACCATGCTGTAGAGATGGCCTGACCTACAACGCATACAGCAAAACAATATCAATAGTAGTACAACAGGGGGAATGCAAACACATAAGAATTAGCAAAGCACTCGGAGAAAATATATCTATAAGTGTTTATGATGACGGGACAGTTGAAAATATGAGAATAATGTCTGCAAGAAAGCTAGAACAAGCAGAGTACATGCTCCCACCACCGATGCAGCTCGCCATGGGTTTGAGAAATGTTCCTGCATAAGCTCACCCAGTAAAACTTAATATCTACTTCTGTAATAAGCATTGACATCCTTGATAGTTTGTTCAATAGGCTCATAAGCACTCCTCCATATTGATCTGCGAATGCCATTCCACAGATTGCTTATTTCTTTATCACTTCCCAAGTCGCTGGTGATGATTCCATACCTTTTCAGCACCGCAACATCACTAGGAGTGTCAATGAGTCTGTCCATCAGATCTGCATAGCAAGTAAACACTCTGGTTTTCCACATCGTGAATGCTTCCACTGCCACCATATTTCTCAAGAAAACATCCGTTCTGTAATCCATTTCTATACAGGGGAGGAACAGTGTAGAGCTCGCTCTATCAAACCTTATTTTTTCAGATGCCCATGAAAAAGGAGCAAATTTTACTCCTCTCCTGTGTACTTCTGTGGCCGAAGGCAGATTTTTGTCAGCTTTGACATATGATTTTGGAGACCGAGACAAAAACTCTGTAAATCTCGATGTTATCTGGCGAAGAAAGTGAAAACTTTTGAACCTCGCCATGGTTCTATTCTGATCATCTTCAACGGGAACATTAACCTGACCAGGATTTTCTTTTGGGATGACAAAATTGTAAAGGCATTCCAGTATATGCCTTTCATTAAGTGAAATACTAAAGTGTTCTTGTGTAAGGGGACGATATGAATCTCTAACGGGTATGAAAGGGGAGAACTTCTTACAGGCACTTGAAATTGTCTTTTTAAGTCTCTTCAAAGCTTGATCTTCTGAGCCAGTCTCCCATGTCAGAACTTTTTTCAAAATGAAGAGTGAGACTTGGTTCTCGAGCTTAAAAACTATCAGCCTGAAACGGGAAGAACAATGGACTCTTTCTTTCTGGGTGAAAAACTGCATCCACGCATTGAGGATAAGGGTTTGCCTCTTGAAATCGTGGGCTCTGACATTGGTTATAGCAGCCAAGAAACTCCAGAATAAACACAGCATCTCGAGCCATCATCCACCTTAATACTTCATCTCCGCACTCAATAGGATCATTATAGCTGTTCCTTGTGTCCTCTGCCATTTTAATGATCTCTTTAACCAAAGCCTCAAAAGTCCCTTTCTTTGCTCTTTTCTCAACTTGGATAGTAAGCGGAGATTTATATCTTTCAGCCTCATACAGTTCAAGTTTAAGGTGATGATATGGTCCTAGAGAAGCTACTTGAGGCAGGTAGGCTTCTGGCCTTTCAATACGCAAGGACTCTGGTACAGTGAAAATGTATGGATGCACATGAGATGCCATCACCTGTTCTCCATGATTTTGTGTGTTCTTAACTTGCTCTAGCCATTGAGTAGCCCCTACTTTAGGAACAGGAATCTTTTCTAGTTTTCAAACTCCTAAAGCAGGAAATTAAAAGAGGATCCAGCATCTTATCAAGGTCTTCGGAGATTTTTACAGTACTCTACCTTGTAGAATTGTGTAGTAGTTGAACATGAATTGCGACAATAAGGTAAAAATCTGATCCTTTAGAATGCATTATATATATATATATATATATATATATATATATATATGCAAATCAATTTGTCATAGCAATTATATGAATATATAAGCAAATCAATGTCATTATTTATTCAAGGGGTAAACGCTTTTGACCGGAGCTATGAACCGGATACAACCATTCAACAATACCACCCCAATGGGGTTTGAACCTTGGTGGCAAGAACAACAATGTCACCTATAAACCATCACACCATGCCAATACTGGCAAGCAAATCAATTTGTCATAGCAATTATATGAAAATTGTAATTATATCGATGATTTTTTCTATGGATGTTTCCATGATATATTATCAGGATTTTACAACATAAATCCACGTTCGTTGAATGTTATCACGTTATTTTATTTAATCTTTTCTTTTATTTCTTTGTAGCTAATCTGTGCTGCAATATTATATGATACTAGAGGCTCATGTTTTCTCAAGAGTAACCCTAGTCAACACTCCAACTTCATTGCTACAAATGCGAGGGAAAAATGTTATGTTGATGTGATTTAACACCTTGCACACCGTTTTTTCTTGGTATTGATGGAATATCTAGATTTCCATAGAAACTAAACGCAATTTTGGCTATTTCATGTTGATAGCCTTTAGTCCCTAGCCAAACATGCAATAAGATATTCCATAAGAACATATTATAGTAAATTTTAATCAAACAATTAGATTAACTCAGTAGAAGATTTCACATGCTTGGGGAGAGGACCTAGTGGCCACTCACCCTAACTTCATGCACCCTAAACTCTTAAACAAAACATCAGATTTCAAAAAAAAAAATTGGGTTTCTTCAGATTTCAAATTTTGGGTAGTTATGATGTTTGCAAGATGAGTTATTACATGCACAAAAGTCCAAATGTGGTCATTTGGAGGTGTGACTAATCCCCCTAGTAAGTATGTGCTACAACCACCAAAAATATTGCACAACTCCTCCAATTAATATTATCTTAATTGTGCATAGATATATTTAAAGAAAAAATAAAATTGATTGTCATCTAAATAATCAAACTAAAACATTAAAGGTTTAGGGTGTCCTATTTTTTGGTTCTAAATGCATTAGGGATTTGTGTTGGTATGGATTGCGCTCCTATTAGTATCCACTTTATAACATTTCAATTTTGAATGCATAATGCCTTTTGCACCCATTGCAAGACCTAGATTTTCACCCTAATGATTTTTCAACATGCTTCCTTCACAAACATCACACTCTCCATCATTCCAAAAGCTTGTCAAATTCTCTCCACTCAATTGAAGCCATTGACATGGGTGTTCCAAGTAACAAATTCCATCATTTCTCTACTTGTATTATAAATTTTATCAGCTTCTCAACTTTTGTTAATTTGTAATGTGAAAAACAATAAGAAGGTTAGATAAATTACAGCTACATACTTATATACATATACAGTTATGATGGAATTTTAGATACTTATATGCTTTTACAAGTTTTTTTTTATGAGAGAGATTTACTTGCATATATTTTCTTACATTCTAATGTTATTTTAGATACTTCTAAATACAACATGATAGATATATTATATTCATATTTAGAGTTTCATATATATATATATATATGGGGGTTTCATTATATATTCAAGATTTCATATTTTTATATATTATCAAGCAATGATATCTCTTTTAGAGATATGTGTGTATAAGGTCATGCTATTGCATTCTTGTTGTCATGTCAGGGTTTTGTGTTGCCATGAACCACACTCCTATTAGTATCCACTTTATAACCTTTCAATCCAAATATATAATTCATTTTGTACTTATTGCAAAACCTATCTTTTTGCTCTAATCATTTTCCAACATGCTTCATTCATGTCTATTGCACTCTTCATCATTCTAGAAGCTTGTTGAATCCTTTTCGCTCAATTGAATGTGTTGACATGAGCATCCCAAGTAATAACTTCCATGATTTCTTCTTCCAATTTCTAGTTACATGTGTGTGTGTGTGTGTTGAGAATTTACATATTTTTATATAGATGTTCACACAAACACACACACACACACATGCACACTTTTAATATATAGATGTGTGTGTGCATATAGCTATATATATCTGTATAGATAGATTATAAGTAAACGCATAGACACATACACACACATAATAGTTATTATAGATAGATGTGTGAGTATATACAACTATATATATGTAAACTTTATTCATATGTGCACTTTGTAACTCTAGCATATTGTAAACATTTTTTTCTGCAATAATCTCTCGTATGTTCTACAATGTACCTCTATTTTTGTTTATTTAGAATGATATATGTCAAGTTTTTGTACTAATGGTTTGAAGCTCATATCTTTTATAGCTTTAAAGACACATGTATGGTTCAAAAATTTTATTTATGGTATTTGTTTGTTTACACGAGTGCGTCATACTTAGACCACTCAATGTGGAATTGTACTATGAATTTGTGTAAATTGTTAACACACTACAACTATTGGGATATTTTTCTCTAATGGCTACTATTTGGATTATTTATAGTCTAATTATGTGCAATTGTATATTTATTTTACCATTATGTAAATGTGTTTTAATACTTGTATACAAATTTTCAATTGTATATATGGTATAGAATTTTGCTGGAACCTCAAATTGACCTTGTTTGAAAAAATCTAGTTGTAGGCATGTGAAAATGGTGAGGAGACTATATATATAGTAATTGGAGGAGTTGTGAAACTTGTTTGGTGGATACTAGTTAATATTTGCATCAAGATCATTCAAATTGCAAGGATAAGTAGAGAACTTGAAATCAATTTTTGATTGGATTTACATGTAATATCTTTTTCTTGAAGCTATAAATTTTAATCGAAATAAATTGAAACATAATTTTAAAATTTTACCAATACACTTATCTAACATTTTATTCTACCACTTAAAATATGCTAATAGCGTAGGCAAATTAAGATGACCCTCTAATGTTAAATTACTTTTTCTCTTTCTATTTATATCTTCTCTATTTCTTTTTGTTGATTATCATGTCAAATAAAGTAAGTATATCAAATACTTTCGAACAATTTTTTATCATATCTAATATCTTTTAACTTTAATATGTTGCTAAAAATGATATTTTATTAACATTATATAAAATAAATCTAATAAATAATAGATTTACCAATTATATTATAAATTTATATGATCTACCAAAAGAATTTTTATTTTATAATATAATATATATTATTTTTAGATTCCTCTATCATATTACAAACTTTAATTTATTAAATATTATATACATACATATATATATATATATATATGTATGTATGTATGTATGTATGTATGTATGTATGTATGTATGTATATATCAATATATCACCAACATTTATTTAAATAAATATTACAAATAACAATAATTTTAAAAGTGGAAAGCATCATTTAAGTTTTAGTCAATGTGGTTTAGGCATAATGATTTCATGCCTCTATTGAGAATTTGGTGGGAGCAAGTGTCGTATGAATTAGGATCCATTATGTATAGATTTTGCAAGAAAATGTAGTTTGTGAAAGGAAAAATAAAGCAATGGAATATTCATGTGTTTAAAAACATCTTCCACCAAAAGGATTTGATCTCAAAATAGCTGGTAGAAGTAAATGAATAGATTATAAGTCAGGGGTTAACACCACAATATTTTGAGTATTAGAAAAGTTTACAATCAGAATGGGAAGAATTAGTGTTGCATGAGGAAGTATATTGGCATTAGAAATCTTGTGAACTGTGGCTTAAAGAAGGTGACAAGAACGCTAAATTTTTTCATATGTCAGCTCAAGTAAAGAAAACTAAGAATGCAGTGTTTCACATTTAGGAAAGTGACTCAGGAAATTGGTTAACTAGTGAGGTGGAGATACAAAATGAAGGAATAAAATTCTTCTCTAATTTATTATTCACTCCATTACAACAATTAGATCATATTGGAGTTGAAAGATAAAACATGCTACAAGACATTCCTATATTAGTCACTAAACAAGATAATGTGCAACTTAATAAGCCTTTCACTCTAGATGAAGTGAAAGGGGTTTTTTCTTCACTCAAGCTAGATAAAGCTCTAGGACTGGATGGATTTACAACAATATTCTCTTAAAAATGTTGGGACTTTATAGGGAATGATCTCCTTAAGGCTTTAGAGGAATCTCACACTTCTTGTTCCATGCTCAAACAATTTAATGTTACACACACTGCATTAATTCCAAAGGTGAAGGATCCAAAGTCCTTTTTTGAATTTCGTTCTATATCTCTTTGTAACACAGTTTACAAGATTTTTACCAAAGCAATTTATCTTCGGTTGTTGCCCATCATACCTAAACTATCTCTGAAGAACAAGGTGGATTTGTTCTAGGCAGGGAAACAACGGATGGTGTTGTGGTGGCACATGAAGTTTTGCACTCTATTTCTTCACATAAAATTCCTTCATTCATCATTAAGCTAGACATGATGAAAGCTTATGATAGAGTAGATTGGGTATTTCTAATGCAAGTTTCAAAGAAATTTGGTTTTAGCAAAAAATGGTGTAAATAGGTCTTCTCTTGTTTAAGCAGTGCAAAATTCTCAATGTTAATCAATGATACCTCATCAGGTTTTTTTAACTCCACCTAGGGAGTGAGACAAGGTGACCCACTTTCACCTTTCTTATTTATAATATTAGCAAAGGCACTTAGTAGGTCAGTCAAATAGTTCCATCTTTAGGAATTTTGGAGAGGGATTTTAATACCTTTTACTGGTGTGGCAGTCACACATTCCTTGTTTGTGGATGACACATTATTATTTGGTCCAACTCAGCTTCAAGAGTCCAAACAAATCAAGTCTATGCTACAAAGTTATTCACTGGCTTCAGGCCATAAAATTAATGTAGAAAAATGAAACATATACACTTTTAACATTAAATCAGGTCTAGAAAAGAGAATTGTTAACCTTCTAGGTTTTCAAAAAGTAGAATTGCCCTGCAAGTATCTTGGGATCCCATTTTTTATTGGATCAAATAAAATTTCTTACTAGGAAAAGATCATTCAAAATATTCAGCTAAGGATAGCCACATGGAAAGGGAGGTGGTTGTCACTCTCAGGAAGGATATTATTGATCAAATCAGTCCTTTCAGCCATACCAAATTATTACATGGTAGTACTAAAAGCTCCAAAATCTATGATATTGTTAATTGAAAAATTAATTAGGGATTTTCTATGGAAAGGGAACATGGATAGAAAAAAGAAGGTCTCGCTTATTTCACTGGAAAATCTTTGTGAAGATAAGTTAGAAGGGGGAGCTAGGATACACAATTTACCAGGTAGAAATCTAGCATTAGGTGCTAAACTATTGTGGCACATGTACACTAAACCACAAGTGAAATGGCACAAAGTCATGCAAGCTAAGTATTTAGATAACACAAACCCAAAGAGAATTTTTACAGTTTCAAATCCACCTCAAGGATCTACAATGTGGAATTTCTTGGTAGCATGTAGAAAGGTAATCATCTTGTATCTTACTTGGGAAGTTCAAGATGATTTACTAGCAAAGTTTTGGGAAGATTCTTGGGGTGGATATGCTCCTCTAAATGTAGATACTAACCTGCAATGTATTCAAAATCTTCTTAGTTCAAGTTGGGAGGAGAAAGTAAGTGATTATTTTGACAGCGTTGAAGAATGCACTAGGAAAGTAATGTGGAAAGATGTCACTATTGTAGACTATCCAATTGTTCAAAAAGAGGAACTTAAGAGCATACTAAATGAGATAATTGTATATGTTTTAGGAGAGGAGGATAAGTTGGTATGGGCACCGTCAAAAAATGGAAATTATTCAGTCAAAATGGGCTATATAAGGAAATAATGAGTAAAGGGGAGAGAATCAAACCTCAAAGAGCTTTATCCTTTTGTTGGGACTCAACTGTGTTACCAAAGGTAGGATATTTTCATGGATGGCTATTAAAAGAATAATTTTGACAAGTGATAGACTTACCAAACTTGGGATAACAACTCAACAAAGGTGAAGCGCTCGTGGTCTAGGAATAAAGTTAAGTTGGAAAGCTAGTGTGCCCATTCAACCATGCCCGAAGCATTATTGTGGTGATAATTTGGAGCCACAAAGCATAGGGTAAAGTAGAACTCCACCTAGTTTTCTTTCATTGTGGAAATTGCTTGTTAGAAACAAGGTTTTCAACTTCCGTAGTTTTCATGGTATTACATTATACTCTATGGGTATTATGCAAGTACATATTTTACTCAGTGGTAAGCCGTAACAAAGAAGTCTAAAAGCTTTCCTTCAAAAAACTAGGGTTATATTGTTGTTGTATTCAGGGTGATTTCTGGGGGCTCATTGTTATAGTTTTCAGGGTGACTTCTGGGCATTTTTGACTGTCTAGCAAGGGTTCTTTTAATGGAATTTCTTCCAAGAAATCATAGGGCACCCTTTCAAGTTCAACAATGGGAAGTTCCCTTTTCAAAAGGCTTGGATAAAGAACAATTGTCTTATGTTTTTAAGATGGATTGTATACCTATCTTCAAATGTGTCAAAGATATAATTGAAGAGGATATTTTGCAGCCATTAGCATAGAAAATCATTTTCCCATCTCATCTAGTATACATATTTGTCTCCAACATCCTAGATTTGAATCCCAATTATCATGATATGTATAAGATAGAAAATGGTATTATCAAGGAAGTTTTTTTTGCAACAAAATTTCATTCTCACAAGTGTTCAAAAATATGACTTCTAGCATGGAGAAGCATACATTGGAGGTGTATTTCCTAGACAATACTTACACTATAGAGTGAGCTTCAGGAAAATTTATATTGGTATGAGGTTGGCACTTGAATTTAATTCATCAAGTTATCTATACAAAGAGCTTAACAGGTATCAAGTTGAATTGGGAAAAGACATGATAAGGAGGTTCAAGACCAAGTATCATGCAATCTCGTTCCTTTTTACACATCACTGTCATCATGCAACTTTACTGAGCCATCCTATTTTGTCACAACAAAGAGAGATTGACACTAAGGAATCAAATACAACACCAGGGCCTTCAAATGTGCAATCACTCATCCATGGGTGTCAACCAATCCTTCCTGACATGAACATTAATGCAAAATATGATGCATCTCCTCTACATAATCAGATTATGAGTAAAGATGGCAAAGAAGATAGCTTCTATGTACATAAGGCATAAAAAATTATAATAACTACTTACAGAATTTTGTAAAGCCAACTGGTTTTGTTAATTTTTCAGAGTTGACATTTCCAATAGGAAAGAAGTTAGTCATCAAATAGGAAGGGTTGGTCAACTTTGTTGTATCCAAATGCAACAGTTGACATTTTTTATTAAAATATGATCTAGATACTGCTATGGAAAACATTATGTAACCTCTATTATTATATAATATAAATAGTTGGCTTACTAGCCTTTCATTAAAATAAATAAATAAATAAATAATAATTTTAAAAATAATAATAATCAGTCCAAGATGATTAAGGCCACAAATATATTTTTTATATTTGATGAAACCACAAATAATTACTGTCGAAACTCATTCTTTACTTTAGCACTATAAATATTGGTGGATATATGTTCTAGACATAGGGTTGATAAGACGCTACGAACCTACTGATAGAGACTGTATTGGCATTATAGTTATAAGACAGATGACCCATTATCCTCCTTCGCCTTTTTTAGGGCAATAAACACATTGAACTTAATATCCTCTACTAAAAATATTACAGACCAATGAGTATGGTGATTTGATTGTTCTTTGTTCTTTCCTTTTTCTATCTGACATTTTTGACAAAATTTTCTACAAAATTTCTTAGATTCTTTATACCTAGTGAGGATAATAGATTTTTTTTTTCTTTTTCATATTGATCAAATTTGAAAATATTACAATGATAAAATAATGCAATCTAAAGGGAGGATTGTGAAAGGAATGAAAAAAACAACACTAGAGACAATAATGGTGCAACTCATAAGATATCTAGTTCTCCATCCCAAAAAATAATAAGAAAAAAGACTAAAGCAACCAGCATTACAATTAACCCATGACATGAAGTGTCAAAGTCTCCCTTACACATTAAACTTGAAAAAGTATTGCAATTTCCCAACACAACTGAATTCCCCTTCCTGGCGTTATAGTTGATATTTTATCACCTCCAGATGTTTATTATAATCAACATCTCCTTTGTGCCCCTTTTTTAGTTGAGAACATAGAAAGATAAACTGAAATATTATGTCAAAGTAAAACTTTTGAATGTTTGTTTCTTGATGCAAAATGTAATTAGAAAACATAGCTAAACATCTACTTTTCCATAGGTACACGTAGAAAAATAAATTGTCTCATATAATCAACAATTAAAATTTTATGAAGTCTAATACCAAACATTGGTTCTTTCCATCTTAGTGCATGATCAAAAATAGCAAAAAAGTGGTCAAATACAATGTTCCTTTTTTCTTTTTGCTCTATAACAGTCCCAAAAAATATGTTTCAACTTTTCATTGTGCTAACAAAAAGGACACCTAACAACTTGTATCTTTAAATATTTTATTTTGTCCCCTACAGGTAATTTATGATGCAAGATTTTACATGCCAAAATTTAGGAATTCGCTTCTACCTTGGACTTCCAAACTTGAGCACTTAACATCTCCATTTCTTTTCTAGAAACTTACAATGCCATTTCCTGTTAAGTCTCAGATTCAAATTCACATTTGGAAGAAATTTAAAGTAGATTTTCTTCAAAGCAAAACATAAGAATGGGTACTTTCCAAGCCACAACCAATTCTTGAAGAATTTATAATGTAAAGGATTACAAATTTTCATAAGAAGCTCTACATGAACCAACAACTTCACAAAGACCATGAATCCTTTAAACCTATTGTTTAAATTAAAAGCTTGCTTGGACTCTTGCCAACTGACCCAATCAAGGGAATTGAAGTCTCAAATTTCCCCAAAATTTTGTGCTCTTTTACTAAATAGATAATGAGATTCTCGAGGAAAGGAATAGAAAGTGGTTGTCCATGATATTGAACAAGATTATTTCACCAAATGGAAGAGGTAGCAAAGTTAAAATCATGTTGTAAAGAGTCTTCTCTCCAATATAACAATTTATAGACTTGTTGCCAAGCCTTCCATATGGATTGCAGCTGGAAAGATGCTTTAACACGTAAAAAGGGAACAAGCAGAATTTTATCGTATCATCCCACATTCTGTCACCTATTGTTTATTGTAGTAAGAGCAATATGATGTCTTACCAAAATTTTCCATGGTTCTTCTCCTGACATAACTCTTACTACCCATTTAGTTGATAAGCAAACCCCTTGAGTCCTAAGATCTAGGAGGCTCAACCCCCTTAATCTTAGGTTGTACACAATGTAGCCATGAAGAGGCCCTAAAACTCATTTTTCCATCCCAATTAGCCCACAAAAACTACCGAATGAGTTTATTTAAATCTTCATAGGCTTTTTTAGAGGGCATCCAGCATGAGGAATAGTAGACATGGGAAGCCAAAAATATCTAATTTATCACTTGTATTTTTCCAACTAATGATAAGAATTTATTTCATCAATTAAACATTTTTTTTTTCAATTTATTGATAAACTAGTTCCACATATCATGAAGTGTAACCCCTAGTCCAAATGGAATACCAAGGTGTCTAGGATAATAGTTAATTGTTCTCCACCAACCCAAAATAATATTTTTAAAAATATTAATAGGGATCAACTTGTACAATGAGCCAATCTTATTATGAAATGCTATTCAACATGTATAAAACTTCTTTCAATCATCAATACAAAATTAAAATAGATAGGTATGATTGAATTTTGAAATATATTTATTTTGATGTTTGATAGGAAAGTCTTACATCATTTATTATTTGTGTAAGTACCTATATTAAATAGACAACTCATATGAATGTGAGAGCAAGTATGAAAGAATGTACCTTTGACAACCCATCTAGTTGATAGGCGCTTGAATTTATGGTGGCTCACATACAATAAGTGAGCACTAAATATAAATTATTTGACTTTTGAATGCTTTCCAAATGGTTGGTTATTGCAATTAAATTTTGTAAGTAATTTAAAATGCATGTAGTTTAATTTGAAGCACCCCCCATTTGGACCATCTTGTTGTATATTATAAGTGCACTAACATGTATTTTTTCCATCTTCAATTATAAGTGCATTTGGAATAATTTATTGGTGATGCATCTAAGGTTCTCAGCAAGCTTGCATCATCTAACTTTTTTTAATCAATTTTGGTGTGAATAGTTTTTTTAATTAATATTTCAAAGTATTTTAATGATTTAAATGTTCAAAAATTATATTAATTAAATTGGACAATTTTGGTTTGCAATTTGCATTGAGAAGTGTATTGTAAAATGCATTTTATTATTAAATTGTCAAAAAAGCATATTGGAGCGTGGGGATTTTGGGAAGTTGTGAAATTTGAAATTTTAATTAATGTTTCATGATGCTACAACAAGAACGAGATGCCAAAGAGGTGTTTGACTGGAAATTTGAATTTGAAATTCAAATGGGAGAAATAGATGAACAATTGTGTTGGCTAGTGGAGGCCTGTCTGGCTGGAAGTGGTGCAAACATGCATCAGGGAGTTAGAAATTAGTAAATGATGGAAATTAATGATTTCTTCAAAAGGGGGCAAAGAGTTGGAGGTTTCTGAGTAGCTGGAGTTGTGGTTGTAGGAATTTTGATTCTTTTTTTTGTTTTGTTTTGATTTTGAGTTCCATATTTTGGGGAGTGGCAAACATGGGGCATAGCTTTTCTCAGGGAAGAATTCATATTGTATTTTGTAGGTGGAAGGTGGAAAACCAATAGCAACATCTTGGTGAATGTGTAGGAGTTGTTGTTCTTGATTTCTAGAATACATAGTTGTAGGTGAAGGAAGGAGAATTGCAAGAAAAAGGAGAAACAAGGAGACATACCTATAGATGACGTAGTTTCCTGCAACAAGTCATTTAATTTGAATTTTCATTTATTCCTTCAACCTTAAATGTTGCATATGTGAATTCTTTGCATTTGAATGTGATCCTCATACATTGAAGGAGACTTTGAGCAAAAGAAACTCATTGTGAGTTGTTGATTTTTGGTGCTTAATCTATTTAATTCTCAAATTGCTTATGTTGTTTGGATTTGCTAAGAGTTGTAGGAAACTCTCTTGCATCAATGGTATTAGAGTAGGTTGTCTTGAGTTTGCAGGTAGAGTGCCAAAGAGAGGCAGTTTGCAATAGGAATTGTGAATGTGGGAATTGTGAAAATGCCTCCAAGAGTGGCCCTCAGAGGTAGGTGTAGAGGTGGAAGTAGAAAGCCTCCTGACATGAAATATTTTAGATCCCTTAGAAGGAAAGTTGAAACATTGTAAGAAGAGCTATGTAGAAGAGTTGTGGAGCAAGGGATGAGAGTGAAAAGAAAATTCTTCATACACATCCAAATTTATGGGATTACCCATACTTGAGTAGATATGTCTAACACTTCTAGAATTTTGGCTCTTGCATTTGTTAGTTAAAACACACTTTGCAAGTTAGGTTAATTACTTGGATGCAATAATTTTTTATTACTAAAGGTAAGTGAGCATGACTAATTTCATATCACTAATAGAGAATAAATTCCCCCTTTGGCATCTTTAGGGAAATCCTTTTCCTTTTATAACTAGCACATATCTTCCCATGTCCAATTTTCAAGATTGGGATAGGTTGTTAACAACATAATCTATGTTTGCCTCATTTATATCTCTATAGGTAGGTTGGTGAGGTGATTTTCTTAAAAAAATAAGGAAAAATTTATAGCGTTAAAAATGACCTCTAGAAAGAATATTTCTCTTAGGATTGATATAATTCCAAGAGTATTAAAACCGACTAAAAATAATCTTTCTAAAACTATATTGAATTTGATTATCCCATATTGATGTTGATTGTCATAAGGGAGGCTAAAAGATATTTTATGCACCAAAATATTTGTCAATGTGGAACACGCTTTGCACATGAAAGGTCTTGGGTTGATTTGTTGGCATCTTCATTCTCTCTAGTAATAACATCATTGAGATGTTGTTATCTAGGTGAAAATAGAATAGTATCAAGTACATTTTTAGTGATCAAATTCTTTAACAATGATAGACTATTAATGAAAATAAATAAAAATGTGCAAAAATAAAAAAATAACAAACCACAAGAACATGGATATATGTAGGAAAAACTCTTTTGAGTACAAATTAAACCATTAAAGAGAGGACAAGGTTGTATTAATTTTCAAATATAGAGTACATCAATATAACTTTTTTTTTTTGTTTCAATCTAACAATATTCTCATAGCATTTAATAATACTTCAAGTGGTAAAGATGTGAAACTACTATCCCATGCCTTCAATATATAGGTAAATAGAATATACGATACCATATAATTTTCAAAAATTAGACTCAAAACACTAGTCAAATAGTCAAAATGTATAAAATACTTTATTGCACGTGTCCAAGATTTACAAACATTTTTCTAGAAGTTTCAAGACATTTTTTATGAATTTTTCTATCCAAATTTAATAGAGGACAAAAACAACCCACATATAATGATCCACTAAAGGACAATATAACAACTTTTAAGTCCAAAAAACACAAGCAACTTTTAGCACATTGTCATATATATTTTTACACCTCTAATAATGTTGTGTTTTTTACATATTTTATGACATAAATTATGATAGATTCTCTTTTACTTCATCTCAAGTATCCATTGATGCTTTACAATGTTTTCTC
The DNA here is from genome assembly GCA_007258455.2 of Sequoia sempervirens. Lineage (NCBI taxonomy): Eukaryota > Viridiplantae > Streptophyta > Pinopsida > Cupressales > Cupressaceae > Sequoia > Sequoia sempervirens. The sequence continues at coordinate 306,831 of VDFB02004691.1, read as the reverse complement.
CCACATTGTGCCCCTTGTACATATTTCAAATTTGTATAAATATTGACTTTTCCCATGATCTTTGAAATTGTACATAATTAATTAATTATTAAATAACTAAATTACAATAACCTAAATGAATATCACACTTTATGGATGCCCTTAATTTGGTGTGACTTAATACATGGTTAGAAATCCCTCAAAACTAGACATTAAATATATTTAATAAGTTCAAAATACAAAGCGTAAAATTGGGTAGCAAGGATCTTACATTGATAGTGATAGACTAATTCAAAGTTGATCTTGGAAGTTCAACTAATTTAGAAAATTAAAGACTTGGGTTGTGGTTTACCCCATTGATAATGATTTAGCAGCAAGCTTTGGGTTGTGGGTACCTTGCATTGTTACTGGATTAGAGTCAAGCTTTGGGTTAATATGTATATCTAATTGTTCTTGTTGAACTGATTGTTTATATTTCATGAAGTAGCTGTTATGGTTTAGATAGAGGAAAACAAACAAGTAGAATGAACAGACCATATATATCATAAACATAGTATATTCTACCTAGACCAAATTACAAAAGATATGTATTTTTGACAGCAACAATATAAATATCTAACGAAAGGAATTTCAAAGCACAAACAGAGGATACTGAGAAAAAGAGTATACCGAACCAATCAAAGTATACAAGAGCCCCAAAAACCTCAATTATGACATTTCATTTTTTAGAGATATATACATATTTTATGCTTCTACACTCATGTAACATAATGAAGGGTCATAGAAGTAGTTGAAAAACCCAATTGTTTCAATTCATACATCCATACATATAGAAATTGCTAGAATACTCTAGTTTACAGGCAACTAAGGGAGTAAATGTTGTGTTTACGACAAAAGATAACAGTCAAATCAAAGTTATTGTTTGGGTTGAGTTGGAAGCCATTTCATTGGCATCACACATCATAACTTTCTCTCATAGGGAGAACTTTAGGGGTGAATCTTCACCAATTGGTGAATTCTAGAAATCCGCTAAGTTGAAAGTGGCGAATTAATCGCACCCAACAGGGTGTCCAAATTGCTTAGATTTTATGAATTATCATTCCAATGCATGTCCATTCACCAACAATTTTTTTATGAGGCATATTTAAGCAACAAATTCTCCATAACAAACTACATGTTTCAAATGGATCAATTAATATTTTGGCTTGGAATCCTAGAAGCATGCAATAAAACACTTACATATTTGTGAATACTATTAAAACAACATTGTATCAAGACCCATTTTGCCAATTCAAATTTACAAATAGTTTCTTGTGAAGACCCATTTCACCAATTAAAATTTACAAATAGTTGCTTATGAAGACCCATTTCACCAATTAAAATTAACAAATAGTTGCTTGTGAAGACTCATTTCACCAATTAAAATTTATAAATAGTTGCTTAAGAGGGCCTATTTCGCCAATACTATTAAAAATTAATTACATTTGAGGACACATTTTTCCTTGAAAATTACAATGTATCGTTGTATAAGCATGCAAGATTCACCGAATTTTTAATATACCATTTAAAAATCCTATGGAGTTCACCAAATATGGATTGATATAAATACAATTGAAACTGTCATTTATTCTTACACATTTTTTTTAGTTATGAGGTTTTCGATTCGGAAGTTAGCAAAAGCCGAAAGCGTTAGACTTAAAGGTGAATGATCACTGATAATTTATTCATAGTGTTATTAGTTATAAAATTTCTTTATCTCTTTTCCATTCTTGCTTCAATTTTAAAGATGATATTGAGTAGGGAATGGGATCTATATTCTCTATCCTTCTTAAATAAGAAGACATTTTTTCTAACTTTTATTTGAAGTGAGAGATCAATATGTCGAGCAGCAAGGGTAAGACTCCTAAGGGTGGTGAAGGGACTAGGAGGCCATCAAAATGTTCAAAAGTACATAGAGGTGCCATACAGTCTTACTTTGGAATTGGAAATGCTTCTGATCCATCAGATCAAGATGGAGCTACATCATCAACTCTTCCACCAAATATTAATGAAGGAATTCACAATACCTCACCGCCACTGGAAGGTCAAGGTGATATTTTCATTGAGTTAAATGCATCGAATGAGGATGGAAATACTCCAGAAGATTTTCCAAGGGATACCCTAGCTATCCAAAATGAGATAATTGACTTGGATTAGGATGATGTTGCTAGAAAGAGAAGAAAAGGCAAATAAAAAATGGGGCACAAGTGGAAAATTACAAGGAATTTTCAACTTGGTTGGTTGTCAAAGTACCCATTCATTGTACTAGTGGGGAAAAAAAATGATGTTGAAAATACAACAGATTACATGTGTACGATTTGTAGTTGGAAATGTAGAAGGACAAGAAGTTGCAGCTAAAGCTTGACACTATAGAAAAGCATATCGGTAAAGTTTATGAAAAAAAGAAAATCATAGATAGAAAGGAACAATTAGTCGTACAATAGAAATAAAAGGAAGAATGTCTTCATGTTAACTATGTTGCAGAATATGAAGAGCATAAGTAAAGAATGTCGAAGCTTGTAGCATGTTAAGGTAAAATTGAGGCTCAATTTGGAAAAGCAAAGGGGCAAATTTGTCAAAAACTGTTCATTGAGTGTTGTTTTTCATATTTGTCTAGAGGGCATCCTATGATAGACTACCTAGAATATTCTAATTTATTATCTTTTTTGTGTGTTCCTAACTTTCTCTTCTCACATTAGTTAGTAAACATTGGATGGGAATGGGAAAACCATCTTGTTGTAGTGGAAAAGGAATATTTAAAGGAGAAAGAAAAAGGGACAAACTTCATTGCATTATCTTTAGATGAATTTACTGCAATAGACGATACTTCTTGGGTCTATATGAATTTGTATATTGTAGAAAAAAATGTCTTCCAAGCTCATCTTCTTTGTGTTCATAAAATGAAGGACAATTCAACATCCCAAAATCTATTTGAACTAGTCAAGAAATCTTTGAATGAAATTGCAAGTATGGATGAGTTGACAATTGCCAAAAAGTTGGTGTGTGTAGGAGTTGATGGAGTTGCAGTGATGCATGGTCAAAGGAGCAATGTTTGCACAGAGGTACAAACTACTTGTGCACCATACATGCTTGGCATTCACTACATGGCCCACATAATGAATTTAGCATTCAAAATTGTAAGCAAGTTTCCTACAAAATTAAAAGTTAAAAATATAGTCCGTGAGATCTACGCATACTTCTACCAAAGTCTCAAATGTTTCACAAAATTTTAAAATTTTGCTAAGGGAATAACACCAAGAAACAAGCTTCTCAAGGATTTCAATACCAGATGGATCTCCCTACATGGACCAATGCAACAAGTTCTTTCAGAATATCAATCCTTAATTGGAGTAATGTACAAGCATCACAACACAGTAGACAAAGCTCCTGACCTCTTACATAGGTTAAGCAATATAGAGACATTCTTGACTTTAGCTAGTCTTCTCCCCATGCTGGATATAATGAAAAATCTTGTGAAGAAAGCCCAAGATAGAACTATGTATACTAATGAATATGCCAAACTACATAAACGTGCATGCTTGGCTCTCGATCATCTATATCTAGATCTAACACAAGAAGGCCCAAATTATTTCATGTGGCAAAAAATATTGATTTGAATAATCCTAATAATTATTTACAGTTTATTGCAAGTGGACACTTATGTATCTATTTACATGGATATGGGATACCAATGTACCATTGTAAGATATCCAGGTGCTCTATTAGAGAAGTAGCTATTAACAAGGAAGATTTTAATGGCATTGTTAAATCTGTTAGTGATAATTTGAAGGAAATTGCAAAATCTCTTTCCTCAGAGATTTGTGAAAGATTCCTTCGACATGAAATACTTGAAGCCATGGGTATTTTGTATCCTCAATTTTGGTTAAATCAAGATAACCCAAAATATTTTCATGATAAAGTAAAAATCTTGATCGAACAATTTTTGAAAAGTGTAACATACAATGAGCAGACAATAGAAGGAATTTTAAATGAAAGAATTTTAAATAGCTATGAGGGACTAGTATGATTCCATGGGCATGGAGAAGGCCTTTGAACCAGATCAATAAAAAAGGCTTAGACAAAATTAGGTTAGAGTGAAATATTGTGTGGTACGATATCATAATATTTCAAACTTGTTGATTTATGTCAAACAATGATATTGGGGTCAGTGGAGGATGAGAGAGTTTTCAGTTCATTGACGTTTTTGAAATCAAAGTTAAGAAACACACTAGACAAGAATTTGGAAAATTGCTTGAGGATAAAAGGAACTGTGTATAATGTCAAAAAAATTACTTTTGAAAGGGCACTCACAATATGGAGGTCTACATGTGAAAGAAGAGGGACTAAGTTGTGCAACACTCAAATTCCAAATGCTAGTACTAGTGGCATTGGCAGTGGGACAAATGACAATGACACAATGAATGTTGAATTTGAGACATAGGCCGAAGAAAATGAAGAGAAAACTCAGAATCAAGATGACTCTTTTACTTTATCTCAAGATGAACGTCAGTTTCAGGACCCTGACTCCATATGGGAAATGGAAGTGAATTAGTAGCTTTTAGGTATTTATATTTCACTTCATGAATTAGTTTCCATTGTTCTGGAAACTGTAGTTTATGATATTTTATATTGCATTCCATGAAATTGTGAATCATTGCACTTCATGATATTTTATTTTATATTTCACTTCATGAATCATATTCCAAACTGCAGTTGATGATATTTTATATTGTATCCCATGAAATTGTGATATTTTATATTTTATAATATATTTCATGGTATTGAATTTGATATGTGATTCTGCATCATTTTCAAAGAACAACACTTATCACACTACTTATAAATTCCTATTGCATTTCCATTCACACAATCTTTGATAAATAACTGAAATGAATATTAATCAATTCCTTGAATAGAAATTAGCAGTTCAACATCCATAACTTATAAATAACTATTGATTATTTTGAGTCAGATGATAGTGAATACAATACCGCAAGCAAGAAGGTCAATATTATATTCAAAATTAAAGATATTATAGTGTCTTTTCCTTTTACCTGCATTGTAATAATCTAATTCAAAGTTTACTCACTGGCCCCTTCAGCCTAGTGTTCCTGGTTTCTACCCATAGAATCCTTGTCTTATGTGGGTCATAAAATTATTTAATTCTCATTTTTTTCCCTAAGTTTGGGTTTTAATAATCACTCAATATCGCTCATGTTATAAACCTAGGCAGGCGACCCATTTCAAGTCATGTAATAAGTGCATGTGCTTATTAAAATCCTTTGTTATGCTTAGCAGGTCCCATTGATTATTTTCTATCGGTTCCCCTCCATCCCATAGAATTAAATTAATCAAATTAAGGAGCCATCAGGATAGCAGGCATGCAACACCTGGACACCCTTTTGGTGGGTCCTACCATTGCTCGAAGGCACTAATGACTAAAGGTGTTCAAATCAATGGTTAATATTTTTTGAGGGTTGGATCTAAGGATTTGATCCTAGCCATTTCCCTTGGTCTAGGTTTATCGGTCATCCAACATTACCATTGCTTTAATCTTCCGAAGTTGGGCTGAAATATTTCCTAAGTTAAGAATGACTTAACTCTTAAGTCATTAATCTCAAGGGTCTTTGTCTCGTCGACCTAGTTAGGTCCCCTTCTTTAAAACTAACTTTTATGCATGTGCAAATTTGCTGACCATTAGATCAGAGGATTCGATCCTGGTCATTCCCTGCTAGCCTCACAAGAATAAAATAATACTTTCTGAAATGTTGTGGGGTCAGTGATTGAAGACACATGTTCCATTATAGGTGTGGGGCCTGGTCTCCAATCACATACCCAAAACCTTAAGGTTTTAAATCGATGATCCACATGCAGTGGTGAGATTTAATCTCAGTCATTCCGCGCTCATCTCGCGGGATTAAAATAATGTTTTCTAAAGAGTTGTGGGGTCAGCGGGGCGAATGACATGTGACTTTCTTCTTCCAAGAAAGAATGGTGGAGCCCATGAAGTAGATGGGTTGGTATCCAGCTAGCAGAATCTCATTGGCTGAGGGAATGATGAATGATGGCGACTGGAATTCAAACTCGGTTGAATCAATTTGAGTCATCTAGCATGCCATCTCAAAAGGAGATCTACGACTGCTATTCAAAATCAAATATACAAACGTGAGAGCCATTATGCTTCATGTGAGAAAGTATTAATGGTGGAAAAGATATCTAGAGCTACCCAATTTTGACTTAAAGGTACATAAAAGATTGGTTTTTTTTGCATAATTAAAGATTGCAAATGAATTTGGAGCATCCAGGAGATTGAGAAGAGCATTTTGTAGTTCAACACGATTAGAATTAGGATTTTTTGCAAGCAAAAATTCATAAGTTAAACAAACACCATTGACCATTCTCTATGTTGTGATCAGACTATCTTGAATTAGGGTAGTTATTCACTGTGTTTTCCAGTCAAATTGGTCTCCGTTCTTTTTAATAGTTTTATCGTGGGTTGAATTTGCTTCAAAGAGTTGAAATATTATCAAACCTATTGAAATTGCACCTTTGAGTCATGCCCTAGGTTTTGAATTGAAAATATAGATTTTAAACCTCTTAGTATTGAAACCCTAGATTTGCTAGAACCCACCTTATTTCCAATGGCACCCAAATCACAAGTTCCTAGTTCTGAAACCACGTCGAGACCTATTTCCTAGGACATTATTGATCAATTAAAACCCTCAACTAGTAACAAAACTAAGGAATCTCCTCTATTTCAAGGTCCCAAGATTAAGGAAGGACTAGTGGATAGACAATGCAACATCAGGGATGCCAATGTGTCATATATAGGATGGAAAATGTTTCAAAAATAGTTTGGGAACAAAAATCTTAGGGCTCCCATCTGAAACCCATGGAGATTGGATATGGGAAAGCTAGTAGTTCTAAATGTGTACACGGATGTGGACCTGGTGAAAGACATAGCTGCAAGGTATGACCCTATTTCTAGAGTGGTTGGGGAATACGATGGTGCTGAAATGCTTAAGATATAACCAGGGAAGAGATTGTAGAGGTTTTCAAAATTTTCATGAGTGGAATCAAGACATGATCCCCATTTATCTTGACCTTTTCAAAAAGGGATATGAGAATACTAAGGTTTTGTTCAAGACAACAATGTTACCCATACACAATACAAGTATTGGGGTTGGGAAATCTAGGAAACAAATTAAAATTGGCCAATATGAAAAGGAGTCATTCCCTATAAAATACTTTTCCAACTACTTCAAGAAGTTAGTTTACTCATTGTGCTAAATTATTGGTTTTGTACCATCATCTGTCTTGCCAGTATGTTACATGTCTATGGCCACACCTTTGCAACATGGAGTTTTCAATGTAGTTTATGACTATGCCACATACTTGGAAAAAAAATGCATCAGGGGTTGATTGCATTAAAGGATGGGAAGTATTGGGTTATATTTTGGTGGTATTCCCTCTTGATGCACACATTTTTATATAAGGGAGAAAATAATTTTGGTATAGACATGACATTAAAGAAAAAGGAGGATGATATTAGGCTACCTGTCCAATGTTGGACTCAAATTTTGGACAAGGATGATTAGAAGTTTGAATATGTGGTGTTTCACAATTATTTTGCTTCAAAACTAAGGAGGTTCTTGATTTTTGATCCACCAAGGATCCCCAAGGAGATCCATGATTTTTTGAGGCCTTGGGGAGGAGACCTAATTTGAAAATGAATCACAATTGGGGGGATATAATTATATACCCTAGTACAACAATATTTAGGGTCTATGGTACAAATGTGAACCATTATGCATTACCTAGAGATGTGCCATTAAGAATTGGATTCATTGAAATTATGAGGTATTTGGGGGCATCACAAATGTGGCACTTACCAAAGTAGTAGAAGAAAGGTTTGAATTCTTTCCTGATTGGATAGTATTTTCTAATTATGTGATGGCCAAGGGAGGATGGAAATATTTGTGGAAGGTGATGGCACCTTAGAATCTAGGCATTGTACGCCCAAGGAACCATGACCCAGAGGGCTTCATTACTGCCTTGAAGGAAAAGAATAGGAGTGGTTATTTTATTCATAATTTCTATTACCCTGAAGATGTGATCAAGAATATTTTTGATATTCATGTCCAAGAAGAGAATAAGGCAATGTACCTCACCTTCAAAAAAATGGTGGAGAAAAAAAGAAAGTCAAACCCTTATTATGACCCCCTACCAAATATTAAGGGTGAATTCAAAAAAGTCATGTATGTTCTTGAAAATTTTTAGAATGTAGTGGGTGTCTTGAGGGAAGAACACATAATAAATGATAAGTGAAAGGAATTGGAAGTGGAAGAATATCCAACATAAGAATTGGAGGAAATACCATCTTATCAGCCACCCAAGAAAATCAGAATATACTCCAGGAGGAAGGAGGTAATAAAGAAACAAAAAACACTTCTAACCCTAGCTACATCAGAGGGGTCAAGGGCCTCTTCTCTTGTGATATCAATTTCATCCCCTCCCAAGCAAGATTCACCAACCATTATTGACCTAGATTCACCTCCAAGAGATCCAGCTCCATCAAAGCAACCACCACTAAAGAGGCAAAAAATTGAGGTAAAAAGGATTGTTGATTACGAAGAAGATGACATCATGGTTACACCAAAGGAGATGCAACAAGAAATACCTTCTCCCCCAAGAGAGGTTGCATCAAGCACAGGAGAAAGTAACCTTAGATTGAGAAAGATTGACATAAGTGGTTTGAATAATGTAGATGATTTGAGGTTGGAAACCTGTAAGGAATTCATGGAGGATGATTCTTTTATTGAGAAAAAAGCATTCAAAGATTTTGTGTGGAGGGCTAAGGCTTCATAATATGTAGAGAATGTCGCAAAAGAGAGGAGCCTACATCCATAACTTCTAGAGCGGATCATTCAAGCAAATGCAAGGAAGGTGATGAGGAAGGAATTTCAAGGCATCACATCTAAAGAAGGTAGAGCACTTGTGTAGAAAAGTGGTGTACTATTGCTTCCTAAATGGGATATTGTTGGTGTTGTTGTGCTAGACACAATAAGGAGGAAAAATAGGTTGTTGTTCCAAACAAAGGAAGAAAAGAAGTCAGATTTGCACTACAAGGGTCAACATTTAGCGAGGAGTGGGGTGCCTTGGCCATTTAGTCATTATCTTTGGACTCTAGGAAGCCAAGAGTTATTGAACCAACTGATTTCAGTGGACAACTAATTATAAGAAGAGTTTCTGATACTCCAGCATTGGAAGTAGTTGATATGACATTAAATGTTGCTAGATTCACTAAGGAAATAGTGGAAAATGTCATTGCTGGTAGGGACAAGTACAAGAGTAAATATAATGAAATAATTGGTGACTACAATAAGAGTCGGCAAAGGGTTGAAGAGTTGGAGACAAAATTGGCATTGTTTAAAGAACAAAGGGAATCATTGAGAACTCAAGGCCCATCAAGCTCAAGCCAAGCTGCACCCACTTCTCCAATGGCACATCCTCAATCTCCTCCTCCACCAAAAAATTCTTTGGAAATAGTGCCTTACAATTTAGGCCAAGAACCAATTTCAGTAGAGGAGCCAAGCACATCAGGTGCAACTCCATCAAATGAGCCCACCAGGGAACAATTATTTATACAAATTAAGGATTATAAGAAATTGCTTGCATAGGTTCAAGACACAATGTATGAGAATAATTCTAAGATTGTTCATATTGTTTTGGAGCATTTAGATAAGAAGATTCAGGGTAAATTAAACAATATTCATGCCAATTATTATTTAATGTTGCAAGCAATAAAGTTGTCTCAAAGAGACAAGGAATTAGCTGCCCCAATCTTGGATAAATGGATTCCTAGGGTTGATAACATGAAGCTCATTGCAGTTGGTTCAGTACATCAGAAGGATAAGTATCCTAAGATTGGCCCGACTTATAGATTAATTAAGGAGATTCAAGAACATAAGTTTCAAGGCTATGATGCTCCTTTGGAGGTGAAAGTCAAAGAGTTGAAGGAAAAATTTGATGAGGTAGATTTGCTATCATTGCCTGATATCCAACACACATATGATGAGGTAAAGCCTCTACAAGCATGGAAGGACGAAGTGGAAACAACAATTGTTTCCCAAGCATCAATAATATGTGAGAATGTTTACATTGATAAATTGAAGAAAATTCTTGAGAATTTGTCTTTCACCATTAGCTTCTTGGAAGATTTTGATAAAGAAGCCAATTTAGTGATGGAAAAATATGCTCCCTACAGAAAGAAGATGGATGAACTTATTAGATTTAACTGGCCTTCTTACACAAAATATGAATTCTGGAAGAAGACATTTATTGATGAATTGGAGTTGTAGACACAATGATTAGGAACATACTCGCATGTGTACTTTTCAGGCTGAAGCTTGTTTTTCTCCCTTGTTCTTATAAAAGGGAATTCAGGGCCATTTGTGCAAGTCTCTTTTTGAATTCTAGATCTGAAAATGCAAATTAAGAGCAGAGAGAAAATATATTTTGATTTTGTATCTTAGGTTTTGAGTCAAGCAAGTAGATTTTGTAAATTGTGTGGTTTTCAAGCATCTCTAAATGAACGATGCAAATATTTTGAGTCTATTGTCTCTCCATCTATAACATTCCATATGAGTTATTAATGAAAATTCTATCAATGATCCTTTCATTATTTTTCATTGTTGTTTTGTAGTGAAATATGTTTTAATTCTGGCTCTATTTTAATGAATCAGTTAAAATACCTTGATTAAGGAATGAATTCATATAAAGAATTAATTAAAATTCTCTAATGGAATCATAGGTTTGTATAGCTAAATTAACATATTATTAATATTTTCATATTTTAATTATGTTAAAACTAGAACATGTACTCAGTGATTCATCACTCAACTCGATGCTTAATAACATATTAACTATAGTATTAGTAGCATATACAACAATGAACATCAGCATTCCTTTAATGTGTATCTAGTAGTTGAAACCACTACTTAAATTTTTATTCAAATGATAAAATAAATAATATAGATAATTGAACATCAACACATTATTGAAGTATGAATTCAAGAGATTTTTTATTGATTTTCACATGAAGGAATGCATAGAGGCATTGGAAATGCAAAATATTTCTCAAATACAACTCTGCACAGAGCTGAGTTGGAACTTGGAAACTCATATTATCAAAAATCAAATCATTGTATCACCTTTTCTAGCAACTTCCACTGTTTAGGTGGTGGAATTGTCATTTGTTCTAACTAAAGTTGTTTGACTTGCAGATTTGTTAACAATTCATGATTGAAATTGGAACTTGTCTTGAATTATTTAGTCAATTTTTCATTCAAGGTTAGCAATGGTTTGATGGAATCCAAATAGTTCACCACATCTGGGTTTTGAGGAAACTGGTCCAAATCAATCTTCCTTGCACCCTCCATTTTCTTTATGAAATCATTCTTTCCAATGAATCGCTCATTTGTATCAAAATCCTCTAGAAAACCAAGCTCTGTGAAGTTCCTTACCTGTTCATCCACCTTCTTCATCTTTTATGAAGCCAAATGCAAATATTCCTCTGTTTCACGCATTCTTAAACACTTTTCAATGATAGATGACAGTGTCATTGATGTAGCAAGCTGATTAGTAATCCCTTTTGATTTAAAACATTGCCACTGGCTTTGTAGACTATTTGTTGAACTTGATTTGCATATTTCTCTAATGCCAACACATTTTGGTTTTCCACTAAATATTTGTTGAGCTTCTTATAATGTAGTCTGATAGCATCAATCAATTGAAACGTGTCACACAAATGATCAATCCTTTGCATTATTTCATCCTAGATCTTTTGTTTCATATGCCTCATTGTTTCTCTACAAAATGCAGATAACTTATTTTGACAAGACTTAATTTCATTTTTTGCTTCCATCAGCTCTACATCCAATCTTTCATTTCTTTTTCTCTCCTCCAAATTTTGTTCCCTTCATGCATTTCCATTCACAATGCTTAGTCTTAATTTTATTGAAGTGTATTTTTCTTCATCATATGTCTTGTTTCTCTCATCTAGCCTTTGCTTCAGTTCATTCACTTCTCTCTCATTTTGTTTATCCTATTTGCTTGTTGATGTACAGGTAAATTTTTTTATTCTTTTTTCTAATTCATTGCTCTTGTTATATGTTGCTTTCCTCTTTGCTAGGTATGCCTGTAACTTTTCTATTTGAGTCTACAACCTTTTTTCTCTCTATCTTACCTTAGCAATGATGTGTACACCAATTCATTGTTCTTCTTTGATACATTAATTTTGTCAGTGTTTTTGAGTCCATAAAAATCCAATTGAAAATTGTTCACCTAGAATTCAGATCGAGCCATTTGATTTGTTGGTTTGTTTTGAACTGTGGGAATAAGAAATGTGTACTCCATGATTTCTTTATTTGTGTCAAATGTGGGTAATACCATGGTTTTTGCAGGCTCTAAAGTTACACCATACTTTGAAGTTACATCAGACACACTCTCCATTAGTTGCTTCTTTTCTTTTTAATGCAAGTCTAATTTCTTTTTAAACTCTTCAATGTAATCAAAACCTGGGGATGTAGGAACAATGGAATGCTTAAATGACGAAGGAATATGATTACTTGCAGTTGCTAAAGATTTCACATCCACACTAACTAGCAATGGGGGAGTGCTTGGAAATAACTCCTTTGTGGTGGATCGACTAGTAGTGTGACTTGGACCTGTCAAAATCCTTTGCCTCTTATGTGTGCCTTGATCACCCGATATTTGTGTGGTATCTTGTATTATTATCCTCTTGTGTGTAATTTGTTGTTGTAGCATATGTTGACCACTACTAGTACTAATACCCATACCATCACCACCAATGGCAGTGCCAGTTGCACTAAGCTCTCCACCATGGGCATGTCCTAGTTGTGATTGTATCTGACCATGAGGATGAGGATTTGAAGCTCTAACAAATTGAATTGTTTCAACTCTACTTGTATTCCATTGGTCTACTTTATCAACTCCAAGTCTAGATTTATCAATTTGTTTTCTATGTTTTACATCTATTACCATGCAAGGGCCTTGTCCTCGAGACCCCAAACCACCACCTTCATAACCCATTTTTTTAGCTATGGCTACTCTTGAAGTATATGCTTCTTTTGTGGCCTAACTTAAACCAGCTTTGACATGGATTTGTTCTTCCCTATCATAATTAGATTCATCATCAGTTTCTTTATCTCCATGTTCATTAGGATGCTCTATATTCCACAATTTGCTAAACTCACGATATTCTTCATTATCTCCATACTTTGCAAGAGCTCTTGGATCACCTAGCTCCTTCTTCATAGACCAAAAGGCAATAATTTTTTATCATGACCAATTTTTATATATAACTTCCTTATCTAGAGAATCTGGTAAATTTACTCTACTAGATGGTTTATCACTTTTTTCATAAAAATTTTTGTACCTCCTTGTAGACATCCAAATTTGACCACTTCCATATGGTCAAATTTGTCTCCTTATTCATCCCTTTAACTCATACACCTCATCCTCTTGGTCAATATTAATTAAATCACTCATTTAATTAATATTTCATGGTCTGCCTAAGGTCCCTAAAGTATTTAATTCAATAATTAAATACTTTTACCCCCTTTTTCCTCTCTAAATTAAATAAATATACCAATTTAATTTTTTTTTTCTCTCTCTTTGTCAAATTCTCCATAATCCCTTTCTAATATAAATTAATTTAATTAATTCATGATTAGGATGTGCATCCTCTTAATCATGGATTAATGTCACATCCTCCTACATTTGCCACTTTCTTCTAATCTCATTAATTATCCTAATCATGTGTTTGAACAACCCAATCAAAGTCATTAGCCACATTTGGCATGCCTTTTTAGGAAACCTTTTCATTTGCCTTTCTTAGCATTGACCCCCTTTCCCATGTGAATTTTTAATTCACATTTATTCATCCAAGGCTCCTCTCTTACCCATGTGAATTTTTAATTCACTTTTATTCCTCCTAGAATATTTTTTTTCCATACATCTTCTAGAATCTTTGACTTGTCACATCAATTCACATGTGGACAAGTGATTCCCTTTTTGAAACCTTGTCTTGTCCATGGGATTCTTCCAAGGTTTAATTCACATTTATTCACCCAAGATTATTCTCATCCCCTAAGGTACTTCCAAGGTACATGTCCTTCTTACACATCATGTACCTTCCTTCCACCTCACTTCCACATCATCTTATCCTTGGCCATCTCATATTCCACATGTCAAGATGTGAGGGCTTGTGAGCCCTCAACTCACCATAGCCCTACATCTTGATCTTGGTGGCTAAATCTCAACCATTGAATTCTCTAGAGAATTCAAATTTCTCTATAAATACCTCTCCTACTGGGTGAAGCCACAATAGTGGTTTACAATTGAAGTGAGGAAGGAAAACTCACAAAAAATGAATGCATAGAAAAAAAAATGATTTTAGGGGTTCGTACGAACCTATTGGTTTGACCAAACCCATTAAGGGTTCGCTAGAACCTAGGTTCAAGCGAACCCTTTTAATGCTTTGCTACTCAAAAAGCCAACAAAACCCCCTATACAAGGGGGGTTCGAATGAACCAGGTTTGAATAAACTCTGGTTCGAGCAAACCCCTAGGGGTTCACTCGAACCCCCCTTACTCCTCATCCACCCCTGAGACACAAAAAAACCCTAAATTTTGGCACTTCAGAGCTCAAGTTGAGGATGAAAATGGATGAATCTTCACAAACCCAACTGGAATCAGGTAGTCCTGGGAATGAGCTATCTAATGAATATAATTTTAATATGTTTTGGTTTTATTATTTATTTGTTTTTTTAGTTTTATTAAACATAGGTTTTTCATCAAAAATGAAGGTCTATGTTCTGCACATGTGGAAAAATAGTTGATTATAAAAAAAAAAAATGAAAAATATGAGTGCACCAGATATTGAAGTCCTTGATCCAACCAAAAAAATAAAAATGAATTTTGATATATATATATATATAAAGTTATGTGTTATCTGATTATGTCTAATTGTAATTGGTTTGACTTGAAACTTGATTAAAGAAAAATATTCAATAAAAACTGTCTAACCAAGTGGAAGCACTAGATGTCGAGTTACAAATCTAAATTCAAAATAATTAGAATTTTATCCTTCATGGAAAAAATTTATGCATTATACGGTGTGCATCACTTTTTAAAAATTTTATTTTTTGAAAAAAATAGTTTTTGTGGGAGATGGAAAAAGAAGTGCAATCTAATTCCAAAAATTTTGAAAAAAAAAATTTAGAATCTACAGATAAAATGTGATGAGACTCTAGTTTGCATCATATTCAAATTCTTCACGGTTTAGCCGCTATAGGTTCCTGAATATGAAGATTTAGTTAAAAATAATAATTTCAATGTCCAGTTTGGCCAAAAATTGTAAACCACTATTGTGGGATCACCCTACTACATTTTACAATACTTAGTCATTTTAGTATCCTTATGTTGTCATTTTGAACACTCAATTCACAAAGCATTTTCACTCATTTAGCCAAGCCATTTTAGCCATTTTAGCCATTTTGCACTTGCATCTAGTCATATTGTCAATCTTGCATCTAGCCATCCAAGGAGCACACAAGAATTTAAAGCATCAAAAGCCAACCAAGGGATTCATCAACATGGAGAAGGTATAAGCACTTGCACAATTTCATCTATTTCTCTTTGTATTATCAATTTCTTAAGCTAATCTTGAGGTGTCCCTTTGTGTTTTTCTCTCATTGCATTATAGTTGTTTCTACATCTCTAGGATAGATAAGCATTTCAGATCACATTTTTGGCATGCCTGGTGGGACCCACAAACAAGTTCCTCTCTTTTACATTTGTTGTTGAGATTGTTTGTAGGTACAGGTCGCAGAGGGGCGACTATGCCCTCCAGGTCACTGCGAAGGGGTGATTGTGCCCTCTTGTACACTGTAGAGGGGCGATTGCACCCTTTGTACACTGTAGAAGGGTGATTGTGCCCTCTAGTTCACTGCAGAAGTGCAATTGCACCTTCCATTTAACTGTACATGGGCGAATACACCCCAGTTTAATATTTTGTTTCTAACAAGTTTTCTATAGAGGGTTGGATACGTCCTTATCTATATTTTGTTTCTAATTGATTTGTTGCAAAGGGGGAGATACGCCCTTATCTATATTCTATTTCTAACTAGTTTGTTGTAGAGCCTGCGGATACGCCCTAACCCATATTCTATTTCAAACAAGTTTGCTGCAGAGGGGCGGATACACCCTTATCTATATTTTTTTTCTAACTAATTTGTTGTAGAGGGGCAGATACACCCTTATCTATATTTTGTTTCTAACTAGTTTGTTGTAGAGGGGTGGATACACCCTAATCTAAGAATTGTTTTTGACATTTCACTATAGCGGGGTGGATTTTCCCTAATCTGAAAACTGTTTATGACATTTTGTTGTAGTGGGGAAAATTTTCCCTCCTAGTTACTACAATGGAGCGGATTTTCCCACCTGGTTATTGCAGTGGGGCCGATACACCCCAAAACAACACATTTTGGGAGGTAAAACGACTATTTAAACTTAGTTTTTGCTCTAGTTTTTTGTTGTTTTTCAATTCTAACCCCCTAACATTGTTTGTTGCAAGGATATTGGTGTTTTTGCTAACATTTTGTAGCATATTCTTGTGTAATTGGCAAAGAAAGAAGGATAAAACAATTAACGTGTACTTGCAGGGAATTCTGTTTGCATAGATTTCTAAAGCTATCCTTGTTGTTTTTCGTTAATCTAGGAATATAGTTTAATTAGGGGAGGTAATATTCGTTGTTTGTTGTGTCTATCTTTTTGTGTTACCCAAATGGGGAATTATTTTGTTTTCACTTTCCCTTTGCACTTCGTGTGAGCATGAGGAGTAGTTGGAAATGATTAGTGCCTTCTTTCTAGTAGGACCTACTTGGGGATTTCATCACCCCAAGGGACAATTCCAACCACATGTACTAGTGGGGTATATTAAGAGGGGAGATCGAAAGTTGTACCTCAATCTAGTCACATCATAATTGGCAGAGCGTCGAAGCTAGGGTGATACCTAGATAGATGTGAAGAGTTGGTCAAACCCTTTAGTATCTCGCTTGGGTTCTCGACTCATGCTTGTGATGGGCTGATGTTCATGGTTGTGCCTCACATACCGAGAGTATATCGAGAACTCCCTAGACACCTTGTGCATCCTAGATTAAGACATTTACTGGCCATACCCTTAACACTAATCGTAGGATTGTGCTTGTCTGAAAGTATTTTCTTGTGAGAAACTAGTAAATTTTTTGACAAATTGGCCTTATTGTTATTATTCCAAGTCCTTGCCATAGTCATTCCCATCCAAACCAGGTCACTGTTCTCTACAGAAGAGCAAATACACCCTCTGTTTTACTGCAGTGGGGTGAACTTTCCCTCCTATTTACTGCAAAGGAGTGAATACGCCCCCCTGAATAGTAAATTTCGCTCCGTTTGACCATTCCAAGCCTCTGTTCAACCATTTAAACCATCCCAAGCCCCTGTTTGATCATTCCAAGCTTCTTTTTAATCATTCAGAGCCTTCATTTAACCATTCCAAGCCTCTGTTCAACCGTTTAAATCATTCTAAACCTTTGTTTGACCATTCCAAACATCTGTTTAATCATTCTGAGCCTTTGTTTGACCATTCCAAACATTTGTTTGACCAAGAAGTCTTTCATCCCTTTTGATCCTTCGTTTACTTATTTCAAGTAATCTTTCATCCATTCCAAGCATCCATATCCTCATTTTGAGAGTTGTTCATCATTTCTAATCAATCATTTACTTGTTTTGAGCCTTCATCTCCACAACCTGAGAGTCGTTCATCCATTCCAAGCAGTCATTTACTTGTTTTGATTTCTTGTTCATCCACTCCTATCATTCATTTTCCTAATCCAATCATCTATTTCCTCAATCTGATTATCTAACACCCCGTTCCAATCACCTGTCTCTTCTTTCTAATAGCTTGTTTACCTGCTCGGAGAGTCCAAAAGTAGTGGGGAGGATCTACCCTATAGTGGGGCGAATCTGCCTTGCAGAAGGGAAAATTCGCCCCTCTATGAAGACAGATCCACCCCGAAAGGGAAAATTCGCCCCTCTATAGCAAAAAGTTGGAAAACAGACAATAAATAGATCTAGCTTCCAAATCCGACCAATAGAACCAATCCCATCATATCCTTCAACCCAATCCTAATATGAGCTTTGGTCCATTTGAATCATATCGATACATCATCCTCAAGCATCTCTAGGTTACACATCCCTTATCATTTTCTCAATCCAAATCTTCTGAACTTAGTTTGAAGTTATTATCCAAATTGACCTAGGTGTTTGAATCTGATCATCATCATCAACATTTACTTAGGATTTTCATCCATCCTAAGTCAATCATCGTCATCTGAATCAATCTGCTTTCAACCTCAAGGTGGATTCGGTGCTACAATCATCCATTCATCCTTTAATTTGATCAATCAGTATCCTAAGTCACCTAGGGTAATCTTCGAATGGGGTTTTCCAATTCCTCTCATCATCCTTTTTGATCCATCATTTGATCTTATCAATCATCGATCGATCTTATCAAATCTAATCCAATCACATCCTTATCCAATCACCTTCAACCCAATCAATCTACTTCCATCTTGAGGTAGATTTGGTGTCATAATTATCCTTTGATAATCGATCCTATCATCATAATCAATCCCATCGCATCATCCAATCATCCTAGTATGAGCTTGACCTAAATCCCAATTTGAGCTTTAGTCCATCTCCATCCAAAATCTTTGATCCATTCTATTTATCCTTTCATCATCATGAATCCTTATCCTCCATCAATAGTAGTCAAGGGAAACCCTAATTACGTTGATGACGATAATGAAAGTATTGTCGATCAAGAGATATACGACATAGATCCCCTTGACACTGTCATCGTTAGTAAGCTTTCTCCACCTGCTTTCCAAAATCCAATTACTCCTCCAAGCTATCCTATTATGTATTCATCCATGCCTAATCATGCTCCTTATGCTACCTTTGACAAGGGATATCTAGTATCTTCCCCTTCCCCATCTACATCATCCTCCTATTTGATACCCACATCTTCTTATCCTAATCTTCTGTCCTACTACCCTTATTACCATCTCCCATCCATGCTCCCCTATCCTAATCCTCTTTCCCAGTCTGCCCATACTAATCCTACATCCACCTCTCTGCATCATAATCCATCATCCCAATACCTTTATTATAATCCATCACCCACATCCTCTTGTCCCACTACACCACCTGTATTCTCTTGTCCTAATCCACAATCCATGTCTCCCTATCCTAATTCACCATTCGTCTCCTTCTTCATCCCTTTAACTCATACACCTCATCCTCTTGGTCAGTATTAATTAAATCACTCATTTAATTAATATTCCATGGTCTGCCTAAGGTCCCTAAAGTATTTAATTCGATAATTAAATACTTTTACCCCCTTTTTCCTCTCTAAATTAAATAAATATACCAATTTATTTAATTTGGTCATTTAACCTTTTGAATAAAATTAATTTAAAATTCTTCATTTTTCTCTCTTTGTCACATCCTCCATAATCCATTTATAATCTAGATTAATTTAATTAATTCATAATTAGGATGTGTATCCTCTTAATCATGGATTAATGTCACATCCTCCTACATTTGCCACTTGCTTCTAATCTCTCATTAATTATCCTAATCATGTGTTTGAACAACCCAATCAAAGTCATTAGCCACATTTGGCATGCCTTTTTAGGAAACCTTTTCATTTTCCTTTCTTAGCATTGACCCCCTTTCCCATGTGAATTTTTAATTCACATTTATTCATCCAAGGCTCCTCTCTTCCCCATGTGATTTTTTAATTCACTTTCATTCCTCCTAGAATCTTTTTTTCCCATACATCTTATAGAATGTTTGACTTGTCACATCAAGTCACATGTGGACAAGTGATTCCCTTTTTGAAACCTTGTCTTGTCCATGGGATTTTTCCAAGCATGTGAATTTTTAATTCACATTTATTCACCCAAGATTATTCTCATGCCAACCAAGGGATTCATCAACATGGAGAAGGTATAAGCACTTGCACAATTTCATCTATTTCTCTTTGTATTATCAATTTCGTAGGCTAATCTTGAGGTGTCCCTTTGTGTTTTTCTCTCATTGCATTATAGTTATTTTTGCATCTCTAGGATAGATAAACATTTAGAATCACACTCCTGATTGTCTTTCGATGCAATACCATAATTTATACTAACAATTGTTCAAAAGAAATACCATTCTTAGAAGCACTTTTCTCCATTTGCTATTTTGACCTCATCCCAAGAATCCTTGTTTTTCAAGTTTTCAAGGAAGGGTTTACTTTGATGTTGAATTCTATTTGCAACATTCTTATTGGCCACAATCATTGATTTAATGGTGTCACATGGATCAAACTACCAATGACAGATAGTATCAAAATTAAAAGAATTCAAAAGATTATGTGCCACATTAAATTCTTTTCTCTCGAATGTGAACTCTCCACATGAAAAAGGTAAAGACATAAATAAGGTCTTCTTTTGTTGACCAAAAAAGTGTAGTTCATTAGTACTTAGCATCTGCCTTACATATTCCAATGCAAAAACCATTTATGTCACATGTATTGGAAGTTTGTAGGGCTCTACTCCCGATCCATAAAATCTTAGCACAATATATTCTTCCATTAAGTACTAATCAGCCAATTGTATTTCTTTTCCTAGTTGAATGCAATTTCTACATGACATAGGCAATCTAGGCATTGGAGTATTTGTAATTACTTGATGCAATGGAGCCAAAAAGTAGCCTACAAAATGACTGTAGTTCCTTCAAGAATTATGCATCCTTATCTCAGTGGTCCAATCATATACTAGAGCCATTTGATTTTCTTGAGCATTCCTATAGGGTTGAATTTGAAGCTTGTTGGTCTCAAACATTCCTCTAAATTTGAGTAGAAAAAAATAGCACAAGTAGGTTGTGAACCTAAATGTCTTGGTGGGACCTCCTTTAATCATTAAAAATTGTTTATGCATGGATTCTACAATTTGCTCAATATAGTTATATTTGACATGTGGTCCATAATGGATATTATATACCATTTCAAGGGGGCTTGCACCTACTTCCAAATTACTATCCAGTTCGAGGAAAAATGCTAGCATGGAAATAGTATCCTGAACACATGGTCTAAAAATATCAAAACCATAAGGAGGCTTATGATCACCTTTCAATTTGTTTCTATCCTAAACTATTTTATTTATGAAAGAAATTTTCTCCATTTCATCCACTGCTTCATAATCACTTGCAAGATATTCTAGGTCAATGTCGACATTTCCAAATTCTTCGGTTGTAAACCCAAACACTTTTCCAAGTTCTTCTACATTAATGGATAACAATTCTTCTTTGCTATCTTTATAAACAATTGCTCTTTTTTTATCATCATAATTTTGGGCACAGAGCATGATAAATTTTACGTAAGGGAAAACCTCATGTAACATTATGCACCCTAATCTAGTTACCCACAATGCACTAATACTATTAACTTTAATTTGATTTTCATCCTTGTTCTGAGATGAAAATCTAAGTTTTGAGGTATGCCTACCATAGGTTTTAGGATCATAAATATCATGGTATTCATCAGTGAAACTTGGGGTGTTAAGCAATTCTACATAGTGTATCTATTTATCCTGACATTGCTTTACTAGTACTGGACCTACTAGTGGTAGACATGCTCATACAATGTGAAATTGTGAATTCCCTATTATTCCTCCATAATTTTTCTTAATTCTTAAGTCTCTCAACCCTAAACCCAAACTTCAAAGTTTGACAAAATAAGATTTTAAGAAACACCAAATGATGAAACATAGTCGTAGGAATTCTTTCACTTACCTGTACTTTGATTCTTGAAAAGATTAATGCTGACGGTCATGGAAACTAGAATGGCTTTGTTGGAAGTGGAACTATGGAACCCAAAATAGGGTGGTGCACAACAATGAGAAGACTGAAGACTGAAATCTCCCCGTGTGTTGACCCTCTCACTTAAAAATAAAATCACTTAGCAATAGAAAGTTTTTTTTTTCTTAACATTAAAGTGAATGAAACATCTATGTGTTGCTTTTGGACTACATAATTAGTACATGGCTGACAACATTTAAAAAAATCCATTTCATCCTACATTGACAACAAATTCTAAACAATTGATCTTTGTAAATCTAATGGTTATAGGGTGATTCAAGAGGTTTAAGTTCACAAGCCTAGCACTCTGTGCATTTCATTCTAGAATGCAACTACAACCATACATCAAATGTTCATTGAACGGTTGAGTAATTTATGATATAAACAATAAACATGTGTTTTAAAGTTGTTTTAAACTTTAGTGCACTAGGATTGACATCAAAGCTAAGGGGTCGGTATCTTAACATTGCAAATGACATAATAAAATGAATAATGATACTGGGAACTGGGGGAGAACGTCAATGACAAATTAGAAATCAATAAAATTTCGGTAAACCCTAACAAGAGTGACAACTTTTAGTGTTTATAATGTTTTTTGTCAATTTGATGGTAATTTTCTTTTTTTCATTTGTAAATTGCTTTATGTTTTACTTTTAAATTTGCATGCAATTATTTCATAAATAGATAATACTTAATTTCTTAAAGAAAAAAAAATAGATTTGAATAGATTCATAGACACTAAACTCAAAAAATAATTCTTTACTATAAATGAATAATGAAGAATAACACAACCATTTATTTTATTATAACTGAATTACAATGTCATTGAGTAGAGCATGCAAGCACCAAGCTCTTATTTTGCATAAATAACATATGTTACTTATGTACTTTAAATAACACAAATACAAATGTAAGCGCCAAGCTTCTACTGGACCACTGGTGACAACGTAATACAAATTTCGCTATGAAAATAAATGCATGGTGATGGGACTTCCCAGGTCAACCATGGGCTTTGAAAATAAATGCATGGAACTTTCCTGGTAGGCCTTGGGCACTCAAAATAAATGCATGATACTTTCCTAGGAAAGCATGCACTCTTAAATACAAATGTAGTTCTGGCAATACAAATGCAAGGAATTTTCCTAGCCAACCATGTTGGGAAAAAGGGAGATGTGAAGATACAAAATGTATCTATTTTGATTGAAAACTAGAGTCATGCAAAAGATGAGGGGTAGTAAATTTTATCCCATATTTTTCACACAACTTCCATGCACTAGAATAACACTTATCTCCATTAGAGCTCCTCATCCTGGTTCCAAACCTTCCTCAGAAGTCAGGTGAACTAGATCAACTTCTTTCCAATTCCACCCATTCTAAACTTGAAGGAAATTGGTCTTTTACTTTGTAACTACACAACTTGAGGCAAAAGAATTGAGAGTATCCCCAATAATACCACATCATCTTCTTCCTAAATTCTTATTAACCCTATAAAATGAATACCCTTATGACAATTCAAAACATTGCACTCAATAGTAAAGCCTTTTTAGCCTTCAACGAATGATTTCAGTTGTGTTGACTATCCCTATTTATGGACCAACAGTGCCACTACCAGTTTGATCCCTATGTACACCTCACACATGTCACATATCAACTATGAGGTTTCAGGTTGGGTATAATGATAATCGCTATTCGTGCAAACCAAAAAACTATCTTAATCGATTTGTGTAACTTAAAGTTAAGCCTTACATTTACAATTAAAAATTTAAAATGTTTAATTTTATTAACATTTGGATACATGAAAACTGTACCTCAAGTTGACAGGCTATCAAAATTGGCAGTGCCACTCAAATGATATGAAATCATTACAAATCTTGTTTCACTAGATCACTAGATTAATGACATCATCATCTACGATTCTACAGTACATTGTGCAGTTTTCAATAGATAGATAAATCTATCCAATCAATCCGCACCACCATTGGTAGTACCGTAACTACACTTTCTTCAAAAAGATTGAGATTTCAATTAATTGAAATGTAGTACTTTGAGGCATTGAAAAGAGATAATTAAATGACATTGAAAAGATGGAGAATTTCCAAGAATGGAGCCACGAAAAAGTATTTTAATTTAAGTAGCTAAAGACTGATCACTGAAGTACATAGTACATAGCCAGCCTAGCCAAAAAGCCACTAACCATGACAAAAAACCAGTCACAAAATACATATTACAAGAACTATTACACTGTACAATAAAATATAGACATGTGACATGCCACACAATTCATTGCTAAATTTTTTTGTAACATTAGTTGAGGCCATCAACTGGGTGTTTGAGTAGAAGGTGAATCAAATTTAACAAAGTAACAACAGAGAAGAAAAGAAAATCACCCAATACCTTCCTCCAAAACTCCAAACTCTTTAATGATTCATTTTTTGTATCACATAGCAGAACCCATCTCATATTAACCAGGGCAAGAGCTTGCGTTGTAGAAGCATCCAATTCCACTTTCCAGAAGATTCCACCAACAGGCGCTAACCCACTTTCAAAATTGTAATGCTCTAGTGCCAACTCCAACAAAGAAATAGAGTAAATGAAAGGCTGCAAATAACATATTACCAACGTCTTCACCAAATCATTTTCAAGCAAAATGTCCATGCAATTGGACAAGAAAGTTGAAGCTACCTCATAATATAGAGCATAGGGGTTGTTCTAAAGCCATTCCCTACCCACAATTGTTCTTATAGCATCGTCAACCTACACACAAGGAATTGTAAAAACCATACCCAACTTTCGTTTGTCGTATGCATTGTCCCTTCTTTTCTCCCAAAAACATTTTGGTAGCAGGACACGCCATGAAGAATCCATAATATCATAGTTAAATTGAGAATAGAGAAGAAAGAAATCAAAGCCAAATATATTATAAATGATATGAAGAACATCAAGTTGGTGTAGTATATAGAGAAGTTAGAATGAAGACAATGAGTATGACATCAAATACTCACACTTAACATTTTTAAATTCACCACTATCATTGATGTGACAATTAAAATTTAATTCAACACTTGAATCCTTAATCATTGATGTGACAATATTATTTCAAAAAAATTGGGCAATATTATTCCAAGTTACCCATGAGAAAATCCACGTTTCAGTCTCCCCACTTCCCCATTGAATTTAACTCGTGTGCAACTTTTAGCAACAGAGAGGTGGGGAGCAGCCCAGATTAAATCTGGCACTTCACATCTATGTGCTCTTTTCCTTAAGACCATTTTCCTATGCATAACCATTAGACCAGATGGATGACTCAGATTAAGATGTCTTGTTTACCTTCAAAATAAGTGCTTAAAAGGTATGTCTGCGACAAATGAAAAGATGGCTGCATCACTCAACATTAATTTCTAGGTTAATTCAATTGGGGGAATGTGTGGCAACTGTCAGGATCACAAAACTATTTGTGCATAAAAAATGCATGACACATTTGATGTTGGTTTTCATTTCTTGGTACGGTCTCCATAAGGCTGCAGGAGGTTTTGCTACAAATATGGGTTGTTGTACTCATTTTTCTCAAATTGGCTTAGCGCTTTCGACAAACACTAAGGGGAAATGGAGACTCCTCTGTTTCTGAATTCCATGAAGTAGCAAAACACTTTCCATGGTGAAATCACAAAGAAATGATTGAAAGGGATAATGGTGTCCAAGCACCCATTAGTGCTCTAGGTAGTGAAGGGTGTTTTGGGCCCAAAATTTCTTCTGGCTACCCACAAGCTCAGGGGGAATTTAGAAATACCTTCCATGTTTCTAGAAATGCTTGTGTACATGGGTGTCTCAAAAGCTCAAAGGAAAAAGTTATGCCAATTGATTTTTCCACACTCTCTATTGGAAAATATTGACACGGCATTGGACAACATCGATGACAATTTCATGACCCCTCTACCATTGCACTACTACAAGGATCGTGGGAATGAATGGTCGGTACCAAAGTTTCCCCTGGTGCATTCACTGGACCATGCAGCTTTGAAAAACCGATGGGGGGAGATTGATAGGTGTATCTACTTTCTTTTGCATGCAGTTGACATTATCAAAGATGGATCTAAGGGTTGGGTGAAGGCATTTGCAGTGGTGAAAGCTCTCAATGGGGAAAGGTGGTCTTTGAATGAGGAGGATTGGGAGTTGGGAACTAGTGAAGAATGGGTAGTGAATGACACTAGGAGCTAGGAGGAATGAGAAAACCATCCTACCCATAGTGCTTGCGGTGGTGATTGTCAAGTGATTTTGAATGCAATCAAAGCCAAGAAGACTAGTGAGGCTAGCTACTGCAACAATGCATAATCTAGTTTTTGTGGAAGGTCATTCTGGTTTGTGATGGTTTGTAATTTGTATAAGTGTCCAATGTCAATCCGTTCAATATTTGGGTCTATAATATTTTATGGAAATGAAGGAATGTAAAAACTCTTTTTGATTAATATAGGGTGCTGCCCCAAATAGCAGCTATTTAACTATTAAAAAAAAAATGTTCTTAAAATGCTCCTTTAGTAGCACAGGATTTAACACTAGTTCCTTAATATTTCCTTAATATTTTGCACCTTGCTATAGTTCTGTCGATGGTTCTGATCGTTCCTTAATATTATTTTGGTTGTTATGACTTTAAGTGATTTAATAAGTAATAAAATCTCAACCATTAATTTCTGGAAATCTAACAATTATAGTGGTATTCTAGAGGTTTCAATTCACAAGTCTAGTGCTTTAGAGATTTACTTTTGGAATGCAACTATAGTCATCCATTGAAAATTCATTGAACGGTCATGGCTATATTGATTTGCGCTGACATTTGGCTACATATATGGAATATCCTTTACACATATTTCCTTCATTACTTTGGTCCAGGGATACAATTATTTTATAAGGTTGATAATTCATCCTTGTTTGGCCTTTACATCCTTTGTGTAAAATGTTCTTAATTTTTTAAACCCTGGTCCTACATTCTTCCTAGGTGGTCCCTCTTTTAAAACAAACTTTATGCACGTGCATATTTCTACCACTTAAGTTCTTGTATCACTCATCACCAAAATCCTTCAACCCATCGGGTTCATTACTGCGATGAACAATGAGCCTTGATCTTGCTACTTGTTCGCATCTAATAGTTCTAGTGTTATTTCAGAGGTTTCAATTTGCAAGTCTAGTGCTTTAGAGATTTACTTCTGGAATGTAACTATAGTCGTCCATCGAAAATTCATTGAACAATTATGGTTATATTGATTTGTGTTGACATTTTGCCACTAAATTTTTTTTATTAGTTTGAGATTATGTTTAATTCACCAATTTTTTTTCTTATTCATTTGAAAATAGGTTTAATTCGCCAATGAAAATATTTTTTTGATTTGAAAAAAGTTTTAATCCCTAACAAAAAAAATTTATGTTTTGAAAACAAGTGTAATTTGCTAATGAAAATATTTTATTGGTTTGAAAATAGGTTTTAATCGCTAATGAAAATATTTTATTGGTTTAAAAAAAATTCAATTCACTAAGATTTTCCACAGACTTCTAGTGATTAGAAAAGATTCACCAATTGAGATTATTTTTTTCCCGAAAAATAAAAAAAAATTCCAATAAAATTAATATTTTTATTAGGAAGTATACAAGATTTTCTAGGATTTTACACCTCTGCTAAGGGGGGGTTTCTTAAAGTTATCCCTATTCTCCCACTTGAAGCCAATGAAAGGGGGTCTGATAAACTATAGTCATTAGATCACCTTAGACCTACCAAGTTCCTACATAGATCATGCTTTTCTCTTGGCAAAATTTTAGTGAGCATATTAGTAGGATTTTCATCTGTATGGATTTTTTCCAAATTGAAATTCCCTTCCTCTAATACTTGTCGAATCCAATGGTACCTTAGATCAATGTGCTTGGTCTTTTAATGATATGTTATTTTTTTGCTAAATGGAAGGTGCTCTGATGGTCATAATACAACGTATATCTATCTTTTTTTATTCCCATCTCTCCTAGGAATCATTGTATCCACAACATCTCTTTGCAAGATTCTATTGCAACAATGTATTCTACCTCTATTGTTGGAAGGGCTACTACTTTTTGTAGTCTAGACAACCAAGATAATAAAGCACCTACAAAAGTATATAGATAACTAGTGGTGGAATTTCTAGTGTCCACATCTCTAGCCATATCTGCATCTGTGTAACCTTTAAGCACCACATCATTATTACCAAAACATAGACAATGATGACTAGTACCCTTAAGGTACCTCAAAATCCAATTTACTGTTTCCCAATGTTGTTTGCTTGGATTTGCAAGAAACCTGCTCACTACTCCCATTGAATATGCAATATCTGGTTGAGTACTTACCATGGCATTCATTAGGCCACCAATTGTTGAAGCATAAGGAATCTTTTTCATTTCCTCCTCCTTCTCATCCCAAGGGCATAAATCAACAGTCAATTTGAAATGAGAAATAGGAGGTGTACTAACTGGCTTGGCATCCTTCATATTAAATATCTCTAGCACCTTCTCAATATATTTTTATTGTAACAACCATAGTTTCTTCTTCTTCCTGTCATGTATGATCTTCATGCCTAGTATTTTTTGTGTTGGACCCATATCTTTCATTCCAAACTAGTTACCCAAATCCTTCTTCAACTGATTAATCATATCTTTATCATGTCCAACAACTAACATATCATCCACATATAACAATAATATAGTGAACTTTCCCTAATCATATCTCTTGATGTAGACACAATGATCAACTTCTATCCTTTTAAAACCATGCTCCAACATAAATGAATCAAATTTCTGATACCACTGGCAAGGTGTCTATTTCAACCCATCAAGACTCTTTTTCAACCTACAAAGCAAGTTCTCTTTACTTTTTACTTTGAAACCTTTTGGCTGCTCTATATAAATCTCCTCTTCCAATTCGCCATGAAGAAAGGTTGTTTTCACATCTAATTGTTCACACTCTAAGTCTAAAGTAGTAGTAAGACCAAGAATGACTCTAATGAATGACATTTTAACAATGGGTGAAAAAAATTCAGTAAAGTCAATACCTTCCTTTTGAGCAAAACCCTTCACTGCCAGCCTTGCTTTGTATCTTTTCTTTTTCTCATCACCCTCATGCTTGATCTTATACACCCATTTGTTTTGTAGAGCTTTTCTTCTTTTTGGAAGCTTTACCAACACCCAAGTTCTATTTTCCAACAAGGATTCCATTTCTTCCTCCATTGCTTTCTCCTATTCTTTACTATGCTCATCTTTACAAGCTTCTTGAAAACCATCAGGTTCACCTTCATCGGTTAACAAAATATAGTCTAAGGGCTTATACCTTTGTGAAGGCTTATGAGGCCTAGTAGATCTGTGAACCAATTGTGGTGTTGTGTTTTCAATTTGAATCTCTTGTAAAGGCTCCTATAATATTTCTTCTTGTTGTTGTTCCTCATTCTCCTCTTGTTGTCCATCATACTCTTGATCTTGCTACCCATTTTCTTGCAATGGTGGAATATTTTTTTTTGTTCTTCAAACCTGTCAACAACCGTCTTTACCTCCAAATTACTTGTAGTCCTCTTAAACATCTCTAACTCATTAAATGTGAAATCCCTACTTCTAATGATCTTATGTTTGACTGGATCCCATAAACGATAACAAAATTCACCATTTGAATATCCCAAGAAAATATATTTCATGGATTTATCATCTAACTTAGTTCTATTTTCTTTGGGAATATGCACAAATTCTTCACATCTAAAGATTTTTAGGTGAAAGTAATCTACCTCTTTACCTATCCAAACTTCTTTGGGAATTCCACCATCCAAAGTTGTAGGAGATCAATTTATGAGGTAGCACATTTTCCTTAATGCTTCTGCCCAAAAATGCTTTTCCAAACTAGAATTTGACAACATACTCACCTTCTCCATGATGGTGCAATTCATTCTTTCCATTATCCCATTATTTTTAGGAGTAAGAGGTACAATTTTCTCATGCTTTATGCCAAACCTGTCACAATACTCCTTGAATGCATTGGAACAATATTCTCCACCATTGTCTGTTCTCAAACACTTGAGCAATTTATTAGTCTCTCTTTCAACAACAGGTTTTGTGCAAGATCATGGGGGTCCAAAAAATGGTGATGTGAAAAAAAGGCATTTTTAACATGTCTAGAAATGTAGAATTCATGCCTTTGACTTTTTGCAAGCTAAGGTACAATATCCATTTTGTCTAAGTCAAAAAATTTAAATCTGTGGGGTTCAGGCCTGACAATTTTTTTTTTATATATATTATAATAATTTTTTTATATATTTATTATATGCAACATTAAATTTAAAAAAATTATAATGTTTGTTAATTTAATATTATATCATAATATATTTAATATATTATAATATTATATTTTATTATAATATTTATATAATATTAAATTTATTATATTTTATGATTATATTATATTATTATATAGTATTATATTATTTCTATAGTATTATATTATTATATAGTAATGTAATATTATATAATATTATAATATTATAAATTATATTATAATATAATATATATAATATTATAATATTTATTATATATATTTTATATTATAATTAATATAATATATATTATATATTATATTTTTACATTATGCATTTGAAAAAAAAATCTGCCAATTGACCCAATCATATATTAAAAAAATATAAAACAAAAAATGGATATCTTTTTCCTCTGTTATAAATTAAAAAAAATGAGAGCTCATATTATATAATATTATATTATTATATAATAATATTATATTATATTATTATATAATAATATAATATAATATTATATTATAATATATATATATTATATTATATATATATTATATTATAATATATATATAATATTATATATATATATATTATAATATAATATATATAATATATTATATAATATAATATTATTATAAAATATTATAACATATATATTATAAATAATATAATATATATTGGCATTTGCTTGTCATGGCATTCCACGAGACCACTTTTTATTGAGGCATCTTTTCAAATAGTTCACTACCTTGTCTATACTATGGATGCTTTGAAGAAACATATGAAAGAATAATAGTAAGAAATAGCATAAACAAGGCATAGGGAGAGAACTGAGAGTTAGGGAAACTATTGCGAGGAGCTGCGATGAAGTTGTTTGCTTCTACGGTTGCTAAGGTTTCTACAACTCTTTGCGTAGGAGGCCCACTAAGCCGCAGGGTAGATGCACTATGTGGTATCAACAAGCAAAAGGGAAAATTTGTGCAACCAAGTGAAAATAACATTGTGCGAGGTGTAGTTTGTCACTGGCCTGGATTTAGGGAGAGTGCTGGTGGAAGCCAATTAGGGGTTGATAATGCCCCTATAGAGCATCACCTCTAGGCATCAGGGAAGGCAACTGCTAGTCTGAAGGCCAACTTGGTGTCGGTCTTCCTGTAGGATGAGCTTGAAGATGAGGTATTGCATAATACCAGTGTTTTCAGAATTAGGGTTGATTGGATGTTTCAAGGTTTTTTGGCCATGTTTGTGTGATCTCCATAAATGGATTTCTAAACAATGGGAGCCCATTATGGACGGTTGTGTTCAAATTTACCTAGTTGCTAGATAATTTTTTATTGTTGTTTTTGAATCTATGGCTGATAGAAATAAAGTTAGATGTGTGATTTTTTCTAGAGTTGGGAAGATAAATTTGCTATGTGCTTGAAGCCTTAGAATCTGGCTTTTAACCCTATGATAAAGACTTTTGATAAAGTGCCTCTATGGGTGAGACTCCTAAACTTTCCTATCCATTTTTGGTTCGAGTCTTGTTTAGAGGCTATTGGAAATTCTTTAGGTAATTTTTGGATGGTTGATGAAGGTTCCTCATATCTTTTGGATTCTACCTATGCCCGAATTTGGTGGAGATGGAAGTATCAAAGACACTCCTAAAAGATATCTCAATCAATACTTCTAAAGGATGCTAGGTGTAGCCCTTGGATTATGAGGGGTTCCATTTCAATGCAGGAGATGCTTCCAAACTAGGCATCTTGTTGTACAATGTGCAAAGCCTAGATGGCTTAAACCAGCATCTTGGTGGTAGGATGTGTCTCACCTCCATTATGCGGTGGAGAAATAGGGTGGGAAGAAGGAAGACTAGGGTAAGAGCTACTCTCAAGTTGTGGGTAATTCTGAACCACATCAACCAAATAGGGTTTCAGATCAGCTGGAAGGGTCGGGTCATGTTGAGGTGCCTACCCCAAACTGTGGTGATGCGGGGAGTGTTGGTGAAGATGTGGCTGTGCAAAACGATCACGATGCTAAAACTTTGGAGTGTAGGGAGAAATTAGGTCCAACAAGGGTGCATGAAAAAGGGGAGGCGAATGGAGATGCAGAGGGTCAGTGTAGGAAAATAGTGGGTGGAGAACATGGAGAGGCATTGACTCATCATGCCACATCTAAGGAATGGCAAAAGGAGGTTGTAAGGATGGAGGAGGGTTGGCTTGTTGTGAAGGGAAAGAAAAACAAGAAGAGAATGAAGGAAACCTTTGACATGGTTCTCTGATCATAGACTAAGGGAGGTACCAAAGGTAAATGTCATGTTTGATTGTTCGTTGTCCCTTGATACAAGGTTTTGTGGTTTGTTGTTATGACTATTGGTCCTTCAGTTGGCTTCCTTTCTTTGGGGAGATGGTTCCCCTTGTAACCATCCCTATTTTGGGGTAGGATAAATCCCAGTCTATTATTAATAAAACATATAATTTACCGACCAAAAATATATATATATATATATATATATATATATTATATTATATCATACATAATATAATGTATATTATGTTATAATATAATAATATATATATTATAATAATATATATATTATAATATATATTATATTATATGTATATATTTTTTTATGTCATATATTTGAAAAAAACCACCGCCACTATCATATGGTCGAGTCCCGAACCCAGCCATATATTAAAAATACTTTAGAATAGGAAACAGATATCTGTTTCATGTGTTATAAATTAAAAATGAAAAAACTCGAGAACTCACAATTAACTGGCTATGCGCAGATTTTCCTCTTCTCCAACTTAGATATCCATTCCTAGGATTTAATTTTTCCCAAAATCATTTAAATTTAAAAAGGTATGTTTGGATTTTTTTGTTTTTATTCAATTTATATTCTTTTTGCATTGTTTTTTTGAATTTTAGTGAAAAATAGGGTAAATTTGATACATTTTCTATTGCATTAAAATCATTGTTAATTTTAAAAAAAATAATCAATAACAAGTTTAAAATGGATCAAAATGAAAATCCAAACCCTTTAGAAGATAAAAACCCAAACCCCGCACAAAATGAGAACCTTGATCCTGCACAGAATGAAAACCCTGATCCTGCACAAAATGAAAACCCTCCAAATCCTCCTTCACCACAACCGTTGTTTCCAAATCAAAATGTGCCAACAATACACAAGTATATTCATAGAAAATTAGATCAATTAATAAAATCATGTCAAATCTATGAGACACTCGATGAGCTATCAGACATGAAAAACACTTTGGAAACAATCATTTCAAATGTTGAAAATTTGGCAATTCAACATAATAGATTTGCATAGTGGTGAGAAGAACAAAGAAAATTTGATGCCAATGGCTTATCATATGATGAGATGAAGGCACTTGATATTAATAAAGCCCAATTATCCTAGTTATTCATTGATAAGAGAACAAGGCAACCTGTTAATGTGCGGAAACCAAAATTTTCAATTAAATGGTGCACCCATAGAGGCATATTAGATAATTTTTGGAGACGTTGGTGGATGGTTTTGATAAACCACCCAACAACAATCTTGATGTCCCTCAGTATTTTCTCCAAAAATTATATGTTGAGTTTGTGCTAGGGAAACACGTCAATTAGTTTGACATGCAATATTTCTGGGATGTTGGTAGAGGGATGCCACATGATAGACCTAGAGCACACTGAGTCACCCTAGTTCGTCCTCCTCCACCTATTGCTTCTCTGACTCCACCACCTTACCTTGAGATTTATGACGTAGATGTAGGGACTATGAGCATTTATGTGTTACATTCATTGAGTGATCATTTGGTCATGCAGAGCCATCATGTTGTGCAATCATTTGATGGTGCATGCCATCATAGTGGTGCTACACCTGATACATCTTAGCATGATGGTGGTGCACCTACTACAGCAATTCCCACTGGTACACTATCCTCTTTGGGACATATTTGTGTGCCTCATCATTTCATGGCATGCAACAATTTATATTTTGGTCCTCTCTAACAGTCCACTAAGGCTCCCATAGACACATTTGACTATGAGGTTCATGATATGTTAGATGTAGGAGTTGGTAGAGCCTGAAGTGGAGCATTTGTAGTAGAGACATTGATTGCCAGGGACGATATGGGAGGACCGGTAAGACTTAAGGTAATTTCATTGTGTGTTTTATGTGAATTATTTCATATTTTATGAGAGTTATTTGTAATAATATATGTTTATGTGTTGGAATCTTCAACAGTTGTTGACAAAGGAGCAGTTGTTGTAAGTGCAGGAGGCTACGCATACTGCCATTTCATTTTCCCTAGAGAATTAGTATATAGTATTATTTAAATTGTTATTTTATATGTTAATTTTTTAAATCTATTATGTTTAAATACATGTACTACATATATTGATAGCCTAATGTAATCTTGTCTTTTTATGCAACAACCTAGTTCTTATACATCCTTGCTGATTGGGTTTGATTCATTGGATGAAGTTGCACAATAGGTATATATTTTTTTATTCTCGACATTATGATTATATGTGCATGTGCATTTAAATTGTGTTACATTCTTGTCATCTTTTATTTAGGAAACCATCTTTACTGATTCATCCACTATGAGCCCATCTCATGTCGTGGCATCACAACAAGTATGTGTTTATTTTATATTGTAGATATTTATGTTTAGATAGGAGTAGATATGTGTTTAGTAGATATGATTATTTGTCAACAATTATATGTTAATTTGTATCATTTTTATTTTATCTGTTATAGTCCTCTACTCAACTTAGCATTGTGACGAGTGTGAGACCATTACTTTATACGAGGAATCTCGATCATCCTAAGGGACAATCATATACAGAACATCTTGCAGAAAGGAGGGTAAGATTTGAGGTAAACAAGAATTGCATTATTGATATAATATAGTACGTGTATATTGATTTTGATGTTAAATTCATAATTTATAAATGTGGTATATAAGTTTCTATTTACTAGTCTATCTTATCAACCATTCACATAATTAATCTAATTTATGGTTTGAATTGTTATTGTGCAGGAGACTTCAGAGGAACTAACTTCTTTAAGGAGGCTTGATTTTGATGGTCTAGTACAAAATTAGGATATGATATAGATTGATATGTACTTAGGGTTTGATAGATCTTGAGATGGCATATATGTCATATTTTGTAAAACTTGTAAAACTTGTTCTGAGCAAGCATATGCCAAATTTGTATATGCACAAACATAGTTTGATATATAAGAATTGATATTTGATATAATTTGTTCCTCATGTGCATGTCTTTCTATTTTGAATTTTCAAAACATAATGTATAATTATCTTAATGGTTTAAAGTTATGATTGATAATGTATGTTATAGATTAATGAAATTGCATTTTAATAGAACTTATGAATTACAATTGGTAATCCATCTATGTTAGAGTTCATTCATATTAAGTTTCACATGCATTATATTCCATGAGACCATATTTCTTTGTGGAGTTTTTTCAAACATTTCATTTCCTTTTCTATTGTACCACATTTTTCATACATGTCTACCAATACATTTTTATCAAAATCTCAATTTGAAAATACCCATGATTTCAAGCTTTGTTGAATGAATTTACATTTGACATTATTTTGTTTTTTGAACTCATGTAATGAAGTGGGAAGCTGATTTTTATTTCAAAAGAAGTTAAAATTAAGGATACAACTTAATGAAATATATGTCATGTTACAATGTTCATTCAAAAGTAATATAATCATCTTGATAAAAATCAATGTTAGTCAATGTTCATTCAAGCTTAATAATATGTAAAAGGTATAAAATCATCTTGAATAAGAATCACTATATTTCAATCATATGGGTTTGATGCCACCTTCAAATAAAGTCCTTACAACTGAACAAGATACATTTTCATTAGCTTGTTCATGTGAAATCTATACAATAATCATATCAACAATTAATACATCACTCAACCATGATGCAACCATTAAATAGATCAAATGAGTGTGATAATACCATTAAAAAAACCAAATAGAACTCCATGACTTGTCGAATCACTCTGAGCTACATTGGACCAACGATTTCCTTAAAGAGTCCAAAGTGCAAAAAGGAAACAATATTTGATGGGTTATTATCAGAAAACTGTGACACTTAAAGACTCTTTTTCTGAGGCTATGGGATTGTGTTGGGACCTTCTTCAGTAACCTCTCTCATTTTTTGTTATCTCAGAGGCATTTTCCCATGGTGATGAGTTTTTAGTTGATGAAAAGTTGTCATATGCAAGCAGTGTAAAGTTGCAAAATGGTGCATCTTTCGTTCAACAATTTGTACGACCAAACAGACTGTTCCAACATGTTTGGATGGGTGTGTTTATGCTAAGAATGGTCATCTTTTGTAGCCAAACATGTTGAATCACTCTAAGCTACATTGGACCAATGTTTTCCCTTAAGAGTCTAAAGTGCTAAAAGGAAGCAATCTTTGAAAGGATATTTCTCAGAAATCATGATGCTTAAAGACTCTTCATCTAAGGCTATGGGATCATGTTGAAACCCTCTACAATAACCTCTCTCATTTTTTGCTATATCTCAAAGGCATTTTCATGTGGTGACAAGTTCTCAATTAAGGAAAAAGTTGTCAAATGCAAGCAGTGTAAAGTTACAAAGTGGTGCAACTTTCGTTCTACAACTCATACGACCAAATAGATTGTTCCAAAATGTTTAGATGGGTATTATTACGCTAGGAATGGTCCTCTTTTACACCCAAACATGTTGAATAACTCCACGCTACATTGGACCAACAATTTCCCATAAGAGTCCAAAGTGCTAAAATAAAACAATCTTTGGAGGGTTATTTCTCAGAATATTGACACTTATAGACTCTTCGTCTAAGGCTAAGGGATCATGTTGGGACCCTCTACAATAACCTCTCTCATATTTTTCTATTTTAGAGGCATTTTCTCATGGTGACAAGTTTTCAATTGAGAAATTTTTTTTCAAATGCAAGCAGTGTAAAGTTGCAAAGTGGTGCAAATTTTGCATTGCAACGTGTATGACCAAATGAATTGTTCCAACACATCCAAATGGGTACATTTACACTAGGCATGGTCCTCTTTTGCACCCAAACACACTAAACCACTATGAGCTACAATGGACCAACAATTTCCCTTAAGAGTCCAAATTGCTAAAAGGAAGCAATCTTTGAAGGGTTATTTCTTGGAAACTGTGATGCTTATAGACTCTTTGTCTGAGGATATGATATTGTGTCAGGACCATCTACAATAACCTCTCTCGATTTTTGCTATCTCGGAGGTGCTTTCCCATGGTGACAAATTTTTAGTTGAGGAAAAATTTGTCAAATGCAAGCAGTGTAAAGTTGCAAAGTGGTGCAACTTTTGTTCTACAACTCATATGACCAAACAAAATGTTCCATCACATCTAGATGGGTACGTTTACACTATGCATGGTCCTCTTTTGCACCCAAACACGTTGAACCACTCTAAGCTGCATTGGACCAACGATTTCCCTCAAGAGTCTAAAGTGCTAAAAGACATCAATCTTTGAAGGGCTATTTCTTGGAAACAATGATGCTTATAGACTCTATTTGAGGTGATGGGATCATTTTGGGACCCTCTACAATAACCTCTCTTAGTTTTTGCTATCTCAGAGACATTTTCCCGTGGTGACAAGTTTTCAGTTGAGGAAAAAGTTGTCAAATGCAAGCAGTGTAAAGTTGCAAAGTGGTGCAACTTTCATTCTACAACTCGTACGACTAAATAAACTATTCCAACACATCCGGATAAGTGATTTTATGCTATGAATGGTCCTCTTTTGCACCCGAACATTTTGAACCACTCTGCGCTACACTGGACGGGTGATTTC
This sequence comes from Sequoia sempervirens, assembly GCA_007258455.2. Classification (NCBI taxonomy): domain Eukaryota; kingdom Viridiplantae; phylum Streptophyta; class Pinopsida; order Cupressales; family Cupressaceae; genus Sequoia; species Sequoia sempervirens. The sequence continues at coordinate 268,623 of VDFB02004691.1, read as the reverse complement.
CTTTAAGAGTCCAAAGTGCTAAAAGACAACAATCTTTGAAGGGCTATTTCTCAGAAACCGTGATGCTTACAGACTCTCTGTTTGAGGCTATGGGATTGTGTTAGGACCCTCTACAATAACCTCTCTCTATTTTTTCTATCTTGGAGGCATTCTATTGTGGTGACGAGTTTTTAATTAAGGAAAAAGTTGTCAAATGCAAGTAGTGTAAAGTTGCAAAGTGGTGCAACTTTCGTTCTGCAACTTGTACGACCAAACAGAATGTTCCAACATGTCTGAAAGGGTATGTTTACACTAGGAATAGTCCTCTTGAACCCAAATATTTTGAACCACTCTGAGCTACATTGGACCAATAATTTCCCTTAAGAGTCCAAAGTGCTAAAAGGTAGCAATCTTTGAAGGGCTATTTCTCGAAAACCATGATGCTTACAAACTCTCTGTTTGAGGCTATGGGATCATGTTGGAACCCTCTACAGTAACATCTCTCAATTTTTTCTATGTCGGATGTGTTTTCTCATAGTGATGAGTTTTTAGTTGACGAAAAAGTTGTCAGATGCAAGTAATGTAAAGTTGCAAAGTGGTGCAACTTTCATTCTACAACTTGTACAACCAAATGAATTGATCCAACACATCTGGATGGGTATGTTTATGCTAGGAATGGTCCTATTTTGCACCCAAACATGTTGAACCACTTTGAGCTACATTGGACCGACAATTTCCCTTAAGAGTCCAAAGTGCTAAAAGACAACAATCTTTGATGGGTTATTACTCAGAAACCATGTCACCTAGAAACAATTTTTTTGAGTCTATGGGATCACATAAGACCCCTCTACAATAACCTCTCTCAGTTTTTTCAATATCTCTAAGGCTTTTTTCTATGGTGTCGAGTTTTCAGTTGATGGAAAAGGGTCAGATGGATGTGATGTAAAGGTGCAAAGGGGTTTAGGGTTTGTTTTGTTCCTCATAAGTAAGTGAAAAAGTATAAACATGAAAACATGTAGGTCATATAGTATACATTGGAACTCATAACTAACAAAGTATACACATAAGTTGTAAAGTATGCACTTGAATACATGTAAAGTATACACAATACACATGATATTATCATTCAATAATTGCTATCAAATGTAGGATTTAAAAAATACCACGTAGGCATTTAACAAACGACCCTAATACATAGTCATTTCCCAGTAGAGGAAGGAAATAGATCACATGTTTCCTTCGCAGTCGACTCAGTCTTCCACAATAGTAGCATGTTGACATTCTGGAGTGATAAACACTTGTACAAACCATCAAGGTAGCAATTAAATTATATACAATAGAAAAGATTCTTAGAATAACAAATCTATATTATTCTAAACAACCTAAGTGATGATGAAATGGTAATGAAAACTAGAAAAGTTACTTAGAATAACAAATCTATATTATTATAAACAACCTAATTGATGATGAAATGGTAATGCAAACTATAAAAAATTCTTACAATAACCAATCTATATATTATTATAATATGTCGCATACCTCTACCAAAGGATTAGAGCTGGCTATTGTTGCAGTAGCTCTATGATCAATTGTGCCAAGAACATCGCAATATACTTCGAATGATAAATCTATATGGTCACAATAGAAAAGATGCTTAGACTAACAAATCTATATGAACCTTAGCAGATAAAAAATATCAAAATTTGATGAACAATATCATACCTATCCCATACATCAAATGATCTGCTGCTCAAGTGTCCCTGAAGGGTCATCTCTTACCTTTAGAGTTTCCAGTAATGCTTCATGATCAACACTACTAATTGTCCATAGTTTTTTTGTTTTTGGTCTAGCATGATGTCTCAATAAATTAATATTTGTTGCTATAACAAGGTGCAAATACATGAGAATGGTTTTGTGTTTCTCATAGTCTCCAAATGTAGGTATGTCATTCTTTCTAATCATATATGTTCACAACCAAGTTCTGGAAACAACAACTGAACCTGTGTGATCATAAGTTTTTTATCAACATCTAAATATACTTAGAATAACAAATCTATATTTCGTCTAAACAACCTAAATGATGATGAAATGCTAATACAAACTAGAAAAGAGTCTTATAATAACAAATCTATATTAGTGTAAATAACCTAAACCATGATGAAATGGTAATGCAATGAAGTTCAAGATACATCAACTGAACCTGTAGGATACATGAATGCATCGTCATCTATCATCAGTTGTGTTATATTTTTCTTTCTCTATACACATCATGCCAACCAATAGTTAGATCCCTCTTCATTCCCCTATGGTGCTACAACTACATAGACATGTCTTGGTTGTACAAGATCTAAAAGATGATTGTAGTCAAGTGAACTTTCCATTACATATTCTAATGAGGATTGTGGTACAAATAAAGAGGTTAGGTACTGTGGAATCCAAGTATCTACCCATTCACTTGACTCGCACTGATCCCAATCACATTGAATACAATTTTGAAAAAAATAAGCCATCTCATGTATCAATATGGTCCATGCACTCACATCTAAGCTTCAAAATGAATGCATCTTTGAAGAATATCTAATTGTTTGAAATTCCATTGTCTCCCACTGTGCCCTCCTCAACCAACCAAAAGAACCTACACACTTGTGAATCAAGTGTCCCTCCTTGTGATAGTACATAAGTACACCAATCCACAATAGAATGTGCATCACTGAATGTTGCACCACCTCTGATCTTGATTTTTTCCTTAACCAAAGCTCTCTTCACACACGCACCTACGCCATCATGCTCACCTTTTCCATGCCCAACTTCAAAAAAACTCCAAATATGTGGTACACCCCTCTCTATATGCATTTGTCTCAACCAATAAAACATGTGAGCGTTCTTGAATTGCCCTATGTAGTTATCTGACCAAATTAGATGTTAAACCATTGCAATTCATTTTTCCTACAAGAACTCAAAAAAAATTTTAAAACAATGTTGTACAAACTCATATGAAAGAGATATATTATCACTCATGTAAAAATGGTACTCCCTGATTATCTTCCTATCCTCCTTTGCACTATCAAGGGCATGCCTATATGTTATGTGGACAAAAATAACAATTTGAATAAAATTATAATATTGTAATTGAACTTCATTTTGTAGTTGCAATGTGTAATTTTCAAAAAAATCAACTACAAATACAATAGTTCCAATGGAGAAAGAGTCCTTACACATCTTGAATTGTCGATCCAACCACTGCGACCTGTGGCTATGCCTTGCATACTTATAGAAAAGAGTTTTTAAAAAATATAAAATAAAATCAACAATACTTACCTCTTTTGCAACAAACTCACATCCAGAACCCTCACCTCCACTCTTCAATGTGTATTTGACTGTCTCAAAAAAAAATTCTCAACAATTTTGTTACTAAAATCATGATTGATGCCCTCATGAAAGCATGTTACAAACTTTGATAAACCACCACATTGCAAGCATTTTTCATTTAAACAACCATTTGTATAAAATAAGCAACCATCACCTCTAATGCATAAAAATGAATCTAACAACTCCCTTGATGACTTGGGAAGTTGCACTAAATGACACTCTTGCAACATTTCATCAATATGCATAGTAGAACAAGTATGGCATAACAATTCATGATACATTGAAAACTCAACATGGTATTTACAACATGTATTGCAAACCTTAATAGGAACACAATAAAATGGCTTGCAAGATGCAAAATCCCCTTGTGAGATTTGCAATTTTGGATGTTCTTGAAAAAATTGTTTGTACAAAATTATTTAGCTACATTCCAAAAAATGTTTAGGATGCGGTGTACAATCTCGATTACCAATTTAGAACTTTAAAAATCCTTTACATTAAGAGATACTCTAGAGTGAGAATTCCAATATTGTTCAATTTGCATCTTTATATTATCAGTTACCTTTTTATCAACACGTGGAAGCCTCCCACTAAAAGCCCGCGTATCATTTTGAAGAGCACTATCGAGTCTTCCTCTTCTTGAGAGTGCTCTATTCAATGTTTTATGATTTAAGTTAAAATCAGTACAAGTTTGTCTCATTAAATGAGCATTTCTCAAATGATGGTTTACTAGTGAGGCTGTGATCACTCTTCGAGCAGCCCTTTTATCTTTTTCCTTACTAGTCTTTCCAAGAGAGGTTAGAGCATTAAAAATATTTTTTACAATAAGACTATTTTTTCCCATTTTTTTGTGAGACCAATCTTCAATTTTTTTAATAATGGTCTCATTTTGTAAATCTTAAGTAATTGCACAAAAAGTTGACATTGTTTGGTTAATGTCTTATCGGAAAAGAATTCATTAAACATTTTTCATATCCCACAAATGAACTGTTCGTTGTGACCTTTTTCCTTCAAGATTATAAATTATGCTCTCATCTATTTCAACCAACCATTTAGAGGTTCTTTTGTAATTAGGTGTTACATAAGTTTCATTATCAACATTTTCAATGTTATCAACATTTTCATTTTCAAGTACAATGTTATTAACATTTTCATTCTCACTATTTTCAACATTTTCAACAACATTTTCATTGTCAATAACAAATTCATTTTCAATCACATTTTTATTTTCAAAATCTTCAATAACATTTTCAACAACATTTTCATTTTCAATGTTGTTCACATTTTCATTTTCAATTTCCACATCTTCAATTTCAATGTTTTTATTTTCAATTCCAATATGATCAATATTTTCAATTTTTATTTCATCTTCACTTGAATTAACATTTAATGGTTCAGAGGAAGCTTCAATTTGAATATTTTGCATACCTTATCTTCTTTTCCTATGAATTTCTCTTTCTTTTTCTCTATATGCTTTAATTTGATCTGTTGTAAGTTTCCTTTTACCTTTTTTCTTATGCCGACTATTGCTCCCCATTGCACAGACAAAAAAACACACATAAATGATTGAAATTCTAAAAAAAGTGTTAGAGAATTTTTGAAAAGATGAATTTCGTTTGATGCAAATAGAAAGCATGAGAATTTCACGACAGAAAGAATGTAGGGACCGTTGAAATACTCAAAATGGTCTCATTTTTGTTTTTTATATAAATTACAAAATAGATATCCATTTTGAAACGGGTATTTGTTATGTCTTCCAATTGACATACCTGCAAGTCTTCTTCACAATCTGAAAATAAAGGAAACAGATATCCATCTATAATGAATATCTGTTACCTCTAGTCTTCAAAATAACAATGTCATAATATATATATTTTGTTATATATTAATTTACTATGTTAAATTATTATATAATATTATATAATATATATTATATATTATAAATTATATGTTAATATTTAATATATATTATATATTATATTTTAATACATAATATATATTATATATTAATACATAATATAATATATAATATAATATTAATATATATATATATTATATCTATATATTAAAATATTATATATATATATATATATATATATATATATATATTTATACATAAGAGCTTTATATTTTATTAATATTAAAAATGATAAAGTTTACATCAACTACATATACAGGGAAACGCCAACCCTGAAACCAAAATTTTTAGCCACTCCAAGCTACTAATCTTCAACCAAAAAACTACCAGCATTACAGAGAAGGAACCCAAACTAGGACACATTGTAGCCCAACCACCACTACCTTCCAGAATCATGAAACCACTGCCCTAAAACTATAACAACCATATACGAAAGAGAAAATCCCCAACATAGAAAAAATTACAAAAAAACTAGTCAACCACCCCATACCCGAACTCACAGAAAACCATTGTCCTTGGCAAAGGCCTTGAAGTCCAAAATCCAGTTGATGTCCTGCACAACCATGAGGCCAAAAAATTTCTTCATATACTCCAATATGATGATAGCTATCGTTTGGTGCCTCATTAACGCTAAACCCTTCAAATCAAGTAGAAAAGAGTAAATTTTCACCTCCTCATCCATATTCTTCACCAACTCCCATTCGCCAAGGCACGTGATACCCTTTCCCTCAATTTCCAGCTTCAGCACTTCATCCACATCCACCAACAAATCACTTTGAAACACTTTCTCCAGTAGCACTTTCATCTCTTCCTTCGACACATGAATATCCAGAAGAGACGCCAAGAACCTGGAAGTAATATATTCATGTTGTCCCTTCCAAACTCACTTCGACACAAATGACTAGAACCCACCACCATTTTCACTGCCACAACCAATAGAGAATATATATTGTTCATGTTCCTTTTGAGACGTTGGTCTAAAACCTCTCTAAAAGTTGTTTGGCATGTTTTAGCCTCCAACGAGATCAATGTATCCACCCTGAAACACACCAAACCATCCACTGAAACCTTAGTTATAAAGCACGATCTCCCTACCATCTCAAAAACCAAACACCCGCTCAGTAAAACCAACCCTACAGGAAATGCAAACTAAACAAGCAAAGCCAAGTTTCATTATGATGCCTCCTCACTTGCCATGACTGCATTTAAGCTAAAGAGGACACCAAACTAGAATTCATTATTCGATACTTAGCTCCAAATGAAATTAATGCCAAACTCTACACACGAGGGAGGTTGTCCTTCATCACAAATGCCATACAAAGTAATCAGAAAAATAGTCACATCGGCTGTTGCACAAGTACTAAAAACCGCCACACTATCACCTATCCTTTCCTTGATTTGAGAGCATGAATTGCTCAACATGGACACCTACCTATCCGGCTCTACAAGATCCCCACCCACAATTTCATATAGGGTGGATAATGAGGAGACCTTTACACCTCATCAAACAACTGCCAACACACCACCCCACACCCAAGATTGCATGCCACCTATGCCAGTCAGCCAGTGCCCTTCGCCAAATTGGAGGACCGCCCTCCCATCCGCCCACATATATTTTTTATATATTATATTATATATATATTTAATATATTTAATATATAATATAATATTAATATATATATTATATTTTAATATATAATGTATATATTATATATTAATATAATATATATATATATACATATTAATATTATATTAAGTTATTATATATTTATAAATTATATAGATAATATATATTAATATTATTTTATATATAATATATATTAATATATACTATTGCTCATCCAAGTGAGTAATCTATAACAAATAGAATGGATATCTGTTCATAATAAATAGCCTTTATTCGAATTTTAAAAATTATTATTTCTTATGATATATGATATATATATTTACTATATATTAATATTTATTATACATTAATTTTATATTAATATATAATATATAATAATATATTAATATATATTTTATATATTAATATATAATAATATATTAATATATAATAATATATTAATATATAATAATATATTAATATATATTATATATATTAATATATATATTATATATATTAATATATATATTATATATATTAATATATATATTATATATATTGGTATTATTATGTGATGTGTGTCGATTACGTGTGATGATGATTCGATTGTGTTATTGTGTGTTGATGCGTGATTGATGTGATAATGAATTGATGGATTATTGTGATTGATACAATGATCGTAATAAATAATAATAGAAATAAAATAATGTTTTAAGTAATAAATAAATAATGTAAAATAATGCGTTTAAATAATAAAAATAATAATAAAATAATATCAGCATCATAATAAATAAATATAAATAAATATGCATGTAAAATATGTGGCAAAATAGTAAATAATAATAATAATGGAACCGGTGTTGTGAATTGATGAATTATTAATGTTGTGTGTTGTCATAAATATAATAAAATAAATAGCGAACAATAATAAATAAATAATAATAAAATAGGTAAATATTAGTAAATATGTCATGTGACGTAAAATAATATAATATATGTAAATATAAGAAATAAATAAAATAATAAATATAAATGTCATCAATAATAGAAATATGTGTAAAAATAAAGCATGTAATAAAAGCATCATCATAATAATAAATAAATAAATAAAATGCATGTCATGTGTGTGTGTGTGTGTGTGTGTGTGTGTGTGTGTGTGTGTGTGTGTGGTGTGTGTGTGTGTGTGTGTGTGTGTGTGTGTGTGTGTGTGTGTGTGTGTGTGTGTGTGTTGAAGTAAATGTGGGTGTTGGGACAATGTCATCATGGTAAAAGTAATAAAATGTCATGGGTCTTAAAAGCAATGCATGTCATGTAAATATGTGGCATGTGTGCATGGCCAGGACAATGCATGTGTGTGTGCATGTAAGTAAATGTCTTGATGTGTGTGGTGCTCATCAATAAAAATAATAATAAAATAATAAATAAATATGGGATATAATAATGTTTCCGAAACCGAACAGACCAAATGTGCATCATCATCATCATGCATCGTAAAAATAATGACAAAATAATAAATAATAAATGTCATCGTATGGCGTAATAATAAATAATGTAAAATAATGCAAAATATGTAATAATAAATGTCGTAATAAAATGTAAATAATGTTTGTGACGTTAATCGTAAATAATAGAATAATGTAAATAGTAAAATATTAATGTCATAATGTAAAAATAATGTAAAATAAAATAAATAATAAAATAAATGTAAATGTCGTGCGTAAATGTGGTGGGTCGTAAATGTAAAATGTAATGGTAAATATCCGGGACAATGATAATAATACGTAATAAATACTTCCTCCCTCTCTCTCTCTCCCTCTCCCTCTATCCATCCCTCACTCTCCCTCTCTCCCACTCTCCCTCTCCCACTCCCCACACACTCTCTCTCCCTCTATCCCTAAACCCTAAACCCACTCCCTCTCCCACTCCCTCTCCCGCACCCTCCCTCCCTTTCTCTCTCCCACTCTCTCCCTCTCTCCGTCTCTCCCACTCTCCCACTCTCCCACTCAGGACTTTGTATCTCTCTCCCTCTCTCCCCCTCTCTTTATCCCTCTCTCTCCCTCTCACTCCCCCTCTCTCTCCCACTCTCCCTCTCTCTCTCCCTCTCCCTCTCCCTCTCTCCCTCAAAGGTCTCTCTCCCTTTATTATATAATGATTAAATATATATTCAAGATCTGAGAGGGAGATTGAGACTTCAAAGGGAGACTATGTATTAAATATATTATATAATATATAATATATTTAATATTTATACAATATATCTAGAATATAAATAAAATATATTATAGTAATATATTATATATAATATATAGTATATATGAAATATATTATAGTATATTTATATATAATAAATTTGTAATAGAGCAAACAAATATCCATTTTGTCGAAGAGAAACCTTGCCTCACTTTCAAAGGGAGACTATGTATTAAATATATTATATAATATATAATATATTATGTAATATATATATATATATAATATATAATATATTATGTAATATATATATATAATATATATATATATATATATTATAATATAATATATAATATTTCATATGTGAAATATATGTACAATAAATTTATTATATATAAAATGGATATCCATTTTTTTGAGAACTTTATAACGTGAAAACTTCCTCATTTTTATGAACCCTGTCTCATTTTTGTGACGCAACAGTCGAGCAGTGACCTCCAGCGAGTTCCAAGTATGTGTTTTTTGCATTTTTTTCATTTTTTTTTGCTAATTAGTGATTAATTTAAGTTTTTTTTTGCATTCTTTGTAGTTTTATTGAATTTTTTCATTTATATTTAAACTTACAAAGAAAATTGAAACCCTTATTAGTGGAAAACAAAAAAAAAACATCAAACAAAAAAATGAAACCTTTATTACTAGAAAAAAAGCATAAAATTGAACCTAGCATACTAAACAAACATAGAATAGAACCTCCATTACCCCCTTTCTGCATTTTTTAAAATTGTATTACATTCTTGTCTATTTTTCCTTCTTCTTTATCACTTATTCCCCTGTTTCTTAAATTCTTGCTTTGTTTCTTATTCTTAAGTTAGTATTTCTTTGCTAAACAATTTGTTTTTTAATTTTTTAATTGTTTTGACTCTCCTTAGCTCTCAAAATAGAAAGGATCTTTGTTGAAAATGTTCTAAATTTCCAATACTTGGTGAATTTGAATCCATTTCTAGTACTGACCAAACAAAACTTACATCCTTGCAACCATAGGGAAATGGGTGAAGTGAATGGGTAATAATCGATGGGCTATGTAAGAGGCTATCATATTGTGTCATATACAAATGATAGCCTCCCGCATAGCCCATTGATTATTACCCATTAACTTTTCTCATTTCCCTATGGCTACGGGGACAAGTTTTGTTTAACCATTACTAACTATGTATACAAAGTCACTAAGTATTGGCAATTTGGAGCTTAACACTTTCACATTGTAGCGAGGTAAAAATTTAATGTATTTTTAAATGAGATTTCACATCACTTTAACAATTTTTTTTTTTCATTTACATGCCTTAGACATAAATGAGCTTTACACATTTTTTCATTTGTATTCAATTAATTCATTTATATTGAATGGTTTAAGGGGATTTTTAAACATGTATCTTACATTTTTAAATTACAAGTTTAATGTAGGTTCGCTTATATCTAAATCATGGATACACGCCCTCCGCCTCCACCCACCTCCACCACCTGCATCTGATGGTGCTCGCTTTCAAGAACAAGTTGATGTGAATGTTAGAACCATTCAAGATCAAGTTGGTGCTATTCAAAATGAAGAATGTGTTCACCCATTATTGAGGTGTTTTGCATCAAAAATGCAAACTATTGTTGATGTGGTTAGGTCCATGGAAGTGGACTTAGATGAGCATCAATGATGGCTAGAAGAAATGAGATAGACCCAATCTAAAGAGGAAAACACAAAGAAATTAAGAGATGCAACTGAGAACTGCAAAACTTTATTGAAACAATGATCTTATATTTATAAAAAAATTGATTTTGGATGAATATTTTATAAAGAATTTTGTTGAATGGATATTTTATAAAGAATTTGGTTGGATGGATATTTTTAGTGTTGAATTTATGAATATAATAGTATAATGATAAGACATTTAAATTTAGTAATAAATATTAAATAATCTATTATTTTACTGCTTGTTCATATATAGTGTTTATTCATGCATCATGGTTGATTGATGTCTTATTTGTTGATCATAATTATTGTATAGATTTCACATAAACAATTTAATTAACATGTATCTTGATGTCTTTTAAGGATTTTGTTTGAAAGTTGCATCAAACCCCTTTGGTGTACATAATGTTCTTGTTTATGTATCGTGATTGAAGATAGTGATTCTTATTCATGATGATTTTATACCTTTTACATGAATGATCTAATGACATGTTATTAAACTTGAAGGTTTTAATGGTATGAATGTTGAATTGAGTTGTAATGGTTTTGTTTGATGGTTGTATCACTTCTTATTCTAGAGGGTCCCAACATAGGAAAACACACTCTCTCTCTCTCTTAGGTCTCTCCCTCTATCCCTCTCCCTCTCTCTTTCTCCCTCTCTGTCTCAACTCTTTTTTTGTCTCTCCCTCTCACTCTCAGTTCCCTCCCCCCTCTCTCTCTCTCAAGTCTCTCAGAACTTCCTCTCTCCTTCCCTCTCTCCCTCTCAAGTCTCTCTCTCTCCCTCACTCTCAGCTCTATCTCTCTCTCTCTCAAGAATCTCTCTCTCCCTCTCCCTTTCAAGTCTCTCCCTCTCTCTCTCTCAAGTCTCTCACTCTCCCTCTTTTCCTCCCACTCTCCCTCTCAACTCTCTCTCTCTCTCCCTCTCTCTTTGTCTCTCCCTCCCTCTCTCCATCTCAAATCTCTATATGTCTCTCCCTCTCACTCTCAAGTCCCTCCCCCACTCTCTCAAGTCTCTCAGAGCTTCTGCTCTCAAACCCTCTCTCCCTTTCAAGTCTCTCTCTTTCCCTCACTCTCAAGTCTCTCTCTCTCAAGACTCTCTCTCCCTCTCAACTCTCTCTCTCTCCCTCCCTCCCTCTCAAGTCTTTCTCTTTCTATCTCTCCCTCACTCTTAGGCCCCCCTCTATCTCTCTCAAGTCTCTCTCTCCTGGACTCTCTGCCTCCCTCTCTCCCTCTCAAGTCTTTCTCTCCCTCTCAACTATCTCTCTCTCTCTCTCTCTCCTTCCCTCTATCCCTCACTCTCTCCCTCTCAACTCTCTCTCTCTCTCCTTCTCAACTCTCTCTTGCCATCCCTCTCAAGTCTCTCACTCCCTCTTAGGTCTTTCTCTCTCCCTCTTTCTCAAGTCCCTCCCACTCCCTCTCTCTTTCTTGTGAATTGGCCACACATCAATAAATATATAATATATAAGTATATGTATTAAAATAATATTTCATATTTCATATATATACTATATACTATATATTATAATTAATATTTATACTATATAATATACAATATAATAATGTATAATATAATATAATATATAATACATAATATTATATATTATAAATACATAATACATATTAATATATTATATAATATTATGTATTATAAATAATATAAGTAAATATAAATAACCGATATTAGTTTAGTAATAGATATTTGTTTCAGTTTGGTATTACCAAACCAAAACGGATATTGGCTGGGGATTTGGTTTGGAATTGCCTGACCTAGAAATTCAACCCAAAAAATGTGTTTTTGAAAATTTGTTTATTTTTATGAAGTTCACTCTTATGGTTGATGACATTTTTTTATTTGAATTTTATCAAACGAAAAGGGTTTATAGAAAAAATTGTCAGTTTTCCATTTTCTACCTACATTACGTCTAAAGTCTTGATTTATAGGTTAATTGAGAAACTTCTATAACTTTCAAACTACTTTAACATTTTTTGAATCTACAAGATACACCATATTCTATGCTTCACATACTATAGGATAACAAAAAAAAAAAATGAATTTCATAATTTTTTGACCAAGTTATGATGGTTAGACACAGACATTTTAATCATTTAGAAAAATTCTAATAAAAAAATCATAACTAATTATTACATGGAAAAAAATTATAAAAAAAAATCGGCACATCCGGGCATGTGTCCTCTACTTATATTGAAAAATTCAAAAAAAAAAATTCTTGTACTTAGCATGGTCAGACATACACCCACTTCTTATCTTTTTCCTAAAAATTTAGTACCATGCATTTGAAATTTTATTTTTTTCAAAACAAATTTACTTTTTTTTTCCAAAAAAGGACTAGTAGCCTAGAAACTACATTCAATTTACAATTTTTGTTTTTACACATTTTTCAAATTATGTTAATAACCTATTCAAATTTTTATGTCAAGTTGTCTAACTTTGATTTTTTGAATTTTCATCGCCACTTAGAGGCCTAGTTTAGACCCCCATGATCCAAACTTCTAAAATATCTTGAATACCTCATCTTTGTTTTTCATAGGGTAGGCCCAAACCTTTTTAGATGCATAATCTATAAATGTGCCAAAGTATGAGGCTCCTCCTAATGACAAAATGTTCACTAGCAACATGAAACTTTTAAAATATCTTGAATACCTTATCTTTGTTTTTCATAGGGTAGGCCCAAACCTTCTTAGATGCATAATCTATAAATGTGACAAAGTATGAGGCTCCTCCTAATGACCTAATGTTCACTAGCCCAAATACATCAGAATGTCTCAATTCTAACAAATTTGTTTTCCGTTCATGACCACCTCTAAGGAATGAAACCCTTCATTGCCTAGCTATAAATACAATGCTCACAAAGATCAAGATTATAAGATTTCAAACCTGGCAGCAAGATTTGGCTCATGAGAATTTTTAAGCCCTTCTCACTCATATGACCCAAACGCTTATGCCACAAATCTGCTAAGATTTCATCTTTTGCAATAGCAACAACATCCGATTTCTTTTCTATTGCTCTTAATGTATACAATGTTCCTGCCTTGGATCCTTTAGCCATGAGCAGTGCCCCTTTACAAATTTTCTAGCTATTTTTTCCAAAACTTGTGGAGCAGCCTTCATCATCCAAACATCTTATAGAAAGTAGACTCATGCACATCTCAGGAATGTGCCTAACCTATTTCAACAAAATATCTTGTCCATCCATTGTCTTGATCTAGACATCTCCCACTCCAATAATGTTACAAAAATGATTGTTTCCCAAGTGCACTCTACCATAATTACTAGGATTATACACAATAAAATTATCTTTGTTTGGGGTTACATGGTGAGATGCCCCATAGTCAAGAATCCAATCAATGCTACAACTGGAGGTATATAAACATGCATCTTCCATTGAAATAGTAAATAAAACCTCATTATCTAAAACTACAGCAGTGGTCTCACCTTCATTTGTGCTAGCTGATTTCTTATTTGTATTGGCCGATTTTTTATCCTTTTGTTCTCGCCTCCAGATTCGGCATTTCTTTTTCATGTGTCCTGGCTTTCCACAATAATAAGTCAACCTGCCTCTTTTCGATTTTGATTTGCCTCTTGACCTTGAGTTCCCTTGATGGTTTCTATCAATATTCCTATCACGATCAGCTATAGTTAAGGCTTCTCCTCCCTAATTTTTTGTAATTGATTTTCATCGCAACTCCTCATTCATCAAGCTGCTGCTAACATCATCAAACTTCAGGATTCCTAAAGGTACATAAGTGCTTAAGGCAACAATTAGGTTCTCCTAGCCGTCTGGCACGGAGCACATTAGTAGGATGGCTCTAATCTCATCTTCCAAAATAATTTTAACAGAGGCAAGTTGGCTGGTGATTATGAGGCCGGTGATTATGTTGAACTAATTTAAGTGCTCTGCGACTAAAGCACCCTCCATCTTGAGATTGTATAATTTCTTCATCAAGAAAACCTTATTTGAAGCTGTGTTTTTCTCGTACAAATCATGTAGCATTTTCCATAGTTCTGTTGCTGTCTTCTCTCCAGCAACATTAAAATACACATTTTTAGCTAGATATTGATGGATGGTTGCAATCGCCTTTCTATCCAACTTATTCCAATCTTCATCTACCATTATTGTGGGTTTCTTTGATATTCCCTCAATTGACAAATACTGATCTTTCAGAATCAATATATCTTCCATTTGAAATTTCCATAGAACAAAATTAACCCCGTTTAACTTCTTCATATCACTCACTACTGCTGTCTCCATGCCACTCAACAAAACCCTTAAGTGGACTCTCCAACTCTAAAATCCTCCTTCAACACTACTAATTCTGGTAAATCTTCTCTTCAGTCAACTTTTGTGAGAACACCAACTCTTCTTTCCTTTCTTTCAGACTGGTATTCTCTCCCTGAATCGTTTTGCTCTGATACTAGTTGTTATGGTTCAGATAGAGGAAAACAAACAAGCAGAATGAACAGAGCATATCATAAACAGAGTATATTCTGCCCAGACCAAATCACAAAAGATATGTATTGACAGCAGCAATATAAATATGTAACAGAAGGAATTTGAGAGCGCACACACAGAGGATACAGAGAAAAAGAGTATACCGAACCAATCAAAGTATACAAGAGCCCCAAAAACCTCAATCATAATATTTCATTTTTCAGAGATATATACATATTTTATGCTTCTACATTTCCACAAGCTTCTACACTTTTCTAACATATTGAAGGGTCGTAGAAGTCGTTGAAAAACCCAATTGTTTCGATCCATACATCCATACATACAGAAATTGCTAGAAGACTCTACTCTGCGGGCAGCTAAGGGAGTAAATGCTGTGTTTACGGTGGAGGCTAACAGTCAAATCAAAGTGACTGTTTGGGCTGAGTTTGAAGCCACTTCATTGGCTTCACACATCATAACAGTAATATTGGTTCTTGGAAGCAATTACGAAAAATGCCTTGAATTACTAGGACATAAGCTATTCACCTCTCCAAGGTTGATGCACAATGTCAGCTCTAAATTTTGTGATTTCTTTATTTGGAGACCATTGTTATTGTAGTCGTAGAAAATGAAGCTTGTGTGATGCCAATATTTTAAACCAGTGGCAGAATTTTTGGGACACAGAGCAGTCCAAAATATCTTCATGTAAGCGCACAGAAAGTGTGACTATCATCCATTACAAAGAGATTTTAGAGAAACCAGTCCCTATTCCATAGTTGTTCTTAGAAGCAGCAGTGGTTGTTTAAGGAAAAACAATTAGTGAGGTTTTTATTAGTTGTGCTGTTACTGGGGTGGGTGAGTTATTGAATTTTTATTTTGGTGTCTGGTCTAAGAGAAGGGAAAATGCTTTTTTGGGGCAGCCAAAACTAATGTGCCTGTAGTGAGATAGCATCCATTTTATGCTGTATTTGAATGAAGCAATAAATGAGTTGCTGGTTTGTCAGTTGACATGTTGGGTGTGTTTTGTCTTCCATGGCATCTGGATGGCAATCTCCGTTTCCCATTGAGGAGGAGTTGGCAGGCCTGGTGTTTTTTTTTTTTTCAGATACATGTGAAGGATAAGAAAAGAAACCTGCAACTACCACAGAAAAGCAAGGCCAAACTCCAAAGTGGGTATATCTGAACTATTTCCATTTTCCGAATATAATTTTGATGTCTGCAGCTGTTCTAACTTCTAAGCTTGCTGCACAAGTTTGGTATAAATTCTGAAGCCCTAAGGTTGGGGTCTCATGCAGAGGGTTTCAAGGTCTATTTTGAAGGATCAGGGGTTTCATGAAGAAAAAAATATATGTATTACAGGATTAATTAGAATCTTTTCTTCAATAATAGTAGTATGATTAGAAATTGCCTCACCGGTTCAGACATTTTTTTTTGCTGCTTGTTATTCATACAAAGTTTTTAAATTCCTATTTATTAATTTTGTAATTATTTTATATTTATTTACTCTGATGAATTGAACAGATCACAGATTTCATAAATTTAAGAGCTTAAACTGCACTACAAAATTCAAGAAACCACTCCCTTCAAAATATTCCTAAATTTGGAAGGCATTTTAAAAAGCCAAGCAATTCACACTCTAGGACAGCTGCTTTGGTAAGCAAAAACTGGCTGTCACCTTGCAATCTTGGTTCTCAGTAAACAACAAATACTTCAATATAACTTCCTTAATCTTTTTTAATGCCCATCTCAGCGACTAATTTCACATATGTACCTGACGTCGTCACAGTTGGTTGCTGAGAATTTGCAACAAAGTAATGTTTATAAGTAAAACACAGGATATGTAGAGAACTGCATGATTTAAAATTCCCTTAACAAGAATCCAATTGATTGATTCTCACACTCTCAAGTATTTCACACTTAACTAGACACTGAAGTATCCCTAGAAATTGTGAAGTCAAAATCATCAAATAGGTTGTCATTTGTGGTTACTTGGATAGAGATTCTTTTAATAGAGTTAAAATTAACTGAAATCTATAAACTCATACATGTGATTTACAATAACACTGGAATCCACTAAAAGGAGTAAGAGTTTGAGACAGATTTACCGGTGTGTCTACACAACTTGAACAGATATATTATAGGAAGTAGGAATTACAGACATGCATTTCCTTTCAGTTTCAGTCAAAACTAGACATGAAATCCTACTACACAACTCTTAGCATAGGGATATGTCACTGCAGCATATATCTTGTAAACTAAGACCCAACATAGTTAATGATCATGCCGTAGAGATGGCCTGTCCTACAAGGCATACAGCAAAACAATATCAATGGTAGTACAACAGGGGGAATGTAAACACATCAGAATTAGCTAAGCACTCGGAGAAAATATATCTATAAGTGTTTATAATGACGGGGCAGTTGAAAATATGAGAATAATGTCTGCAAGAAAGCTAGAACAAGAAAAGTACATGCTCCCACCACCGATGCAGCTCGCCATGGGTTTGAGAAATGTTCATGCATAAACTCACCCAGTAAAACTCCATATCTACTTCTGTAATAAGCATTGACATCCTTGATAGTTTGGTCAATAGGCTCATAAGAACTCCTCCATATTGATCTGCGAATGCCATTCCACAGATTGCTTATTTCTTTATCACTTCCCAAGTCGCTGGTGATGATTCCATACCTTTTCAGCACCGCAACATCACTAGGAGTGTCAATGAGTCTGTCCATCAGATCTGCGTAGCAAGTAAACACTCTGGTTTTCCACTTCATGAATGCTTCCACTGCCACCATATTTCTCAAGAAAACATCCGTTCTGTAATCCATTTCTATACAGGGGAGGAACAGAGTAGAGCTCGCTCTATCAAACCTTATTTTGTCAGATGCCCATGTAAAAGGAGCAAATTTTACTCCTCTCCTGTGTAATTCTGTGGCCGAAGGCAGATTTTTGTCAGCTTTGACATGTGATTTTGGAGACCGAGACAAAAAGTCTCTAAATCTCGATGTTATCTGGCGAAGAAAGTGAAAACTTTTGAACCTCGCCATGGTTCTATTCTGATTATCTTCAACAGAAACATTAACCTGACCAGGATTTTCTTTTGGGATGACAAAATTGTAAAGGCATTCCAGTAAATGTCTTTCATCAAGTGAAATACTAAAGTATGCTCGTGTAAGGGAACGATATGAATCTTTAACGGGTATAAAAGGGGAGAACTTCTTACAGGCACTTGAAATTGTCATTTTAAGTCTGTTCAATGCTTGATCTTCTGAGCCAGTCTCCCATTCTAGAACTTTTTTCAAAATGAAGAGTGGGACTTGGTTCTCGAGCTTAAAAATATCAGCCTGAAACGGGAAGAACAGTGGGCTCTTTCTTTCTGGGTGAAAAACTGCATCCACGCATTGAAGATAAGGGTTTGCCTCTTGAAATCGTGGGCTCTGACATTGGTTATAGCAGCCAAGAAACTCCAGAATAAACACCGCATCTCGAACCATCATCCACCCTAATACTTCATCTCCACACTCAATAGGATCATTGTAGCTGTTCCTTATCTCCTTTGCCATATTAATGATCTCTTTAACCAAAGCCTCAAATTTCCCCTTCTTTGCTCTTTTCTCAACTTGGATAGTAAGCCGAGATTTATATCTTTCAGCCTCATACAGTTCAAGTTTAAGGTGATGATAAGGTCCTAGAGAAGCTACCTGAGGCAGGTAAGCTTCCGGCCTTTCAATACGCAAGGACTCTGGTACAGTGAAAATGTATGGATGCACATGAGATGCCATCACCTGTTCTTCTCCATTATTTTGTGTGTTTTTAACTTGCTCTAGCCACTGAGTAGCCCCTACTTTAGTAACATGCATCTTTTCTAGTTTTCAAATTCCTAAAGCAGGAAATTGGGAAAGGATCCAGCACCTTGTCAAGGTCTTCAGAGATTTTTACAGTACTCTACCTTGCGAGCACTCATGTAATTGGACAAAGAATTGTTATTTCAGGCAAGGCTATGAAACGAGCTTTACCTTTAAATTGAGCAGGGATTTTAGCATTCCATTAGAACCAATTGCATACTGTGGTGGTTGTTAGAATTGTCACAGCAATTAAGTAAAAATCTTATTTTTATCATTTTTTTAAAAGAGATAATTTATAATGTTTTAAGAGAAAAGTCTAAACTTTTTCTAAGTTTGATGATGACTTTTTTTAGAAGATATTATATATATCTTTGTAACTTTTAAAGGCAAATCAAGTTGTAAGAGGTGAAAATTGTAATTTTTCCTGTAAACAATAAGAATACTGATAATTTGTCTGATGGATGTTTCCATCACATATTGTCAGGGTTCTACAACATAAATATGTTTTTGTTGAATGTATTTTGTTATTTTGTTTTATATTTTCTTTTATTTTTTCGCAACTAATTTGTGCTGCAATATTATATGATTTTGTGGGCTCATGTTTTCTCAATAATAAGCCTGGTCAGCACTCTACTTTCATTGCTACAAAAATGCGAGGGAAAAATTCTATGTTGATGTGGTTTGACATTTTGCATACCTTTTTTTTCTTGGTATTGATAGAATTTTCTGATTATTTCAATTCACAAAAAATGAATCATGTTGATAGCCTTTGTGCCCAGCCAAACATGCACAAAGATATTCCATAAGAACAATTTATAAAAAAAATTAATCAAACAATTAGATTAACTCAATAGAAGATTTCACGTGCTAGGGGAGAGGACTTAGTGGCCACCCACCCTAACTTTGTGCACCCTAAGCTCCTAAACGAAACATAAAATTTCAACAAATTTTTGGGTTTCTTCACATATGACTTAAGATAATAAATTTATTGTTTCAAATTTTGGGTAGTTACAACAATTGCGGATGAGTTGTTACATGCATAAAAGTCTAAAAGTGGTCATTTGGAGGTGTGGTCGATACCCATGTATAGGTGCCTAATAAACGTGTGCTACAAATGCCAAAAAAATCATACAACTCCTCTAATTAATATATATTGTTGTGTCACCTAATTAAATCAAATTAAGGGATTAAAGGTTTAGGGTGTCTTGTTTTTTGGTTCTAAATACCATGTTAAAGATTTGTGTTGGTATGGAATTTTTTGTTTTCTTGTGTCACCTAATTAAATCAAATTAAGGCATTAAAGGTTTAGGATGTCTTGTTTTTTGGTTCCAAATGTCAATTTAGGGATTTATGTTGGTATGGACTACACTCCTATTAGTATCCACTTTATAACAATTCAATTCCAAATACATAATGCCTTTTGCACCCATTACAAAACCTTGCTTTTCACCTCAATCATTTTTCAACATGCTTCCTTCACAACCATCACACTCTCCATCATTCCAAAAGCTTGTTGAATCCTCTCGATTCAATTAAAAGCATTGACATAGGCATTCCAAGTAACAAGTTCCATCATTTCTAAACTTATATTATAAATTTTATGAGCTTCTTAACTTTCGTTAATTGTAATGTGAAAAATAACAAGGATGTTAAATAAAATTACAGCTACATGTTTATATGTACATACACAATTATGATAAGAGTTTACATACTTATATTTTTTTACAAGTTTTTTTTATGATAGGAATTTACATGCTTATATTTTTTACATGCTAATGTTATGATGGGAATTTGCATACTTCTAAATACAAAATGATAGATATTTTTATATTTGTTGAAAGGCGTAGGACAATTGAGAGGAGCAAGGGGGAGAGGGGTGAATCAGTTGTCACCAATCTCAATCACAAATCCCAAACAATTATTAACTTCACATCCACTTTAATCTGTTATTACATATGAGCATGAAATGCAAATAATAGAAGGCATTATCAACACAAGAAACACTAGATTTACGTGGAAAACCGAATAAGGGAAAAACCACGGTGAGGATTAACTCACAATATATTAAAGTAATAGCAAAATTGATTACAAAGAGGCTCACTACCCAAGAAGGACTCACTGACCAAATACAAGGCTCACTACCTACAAATAGGACTCACTATCCAGAAGGGAGGCTCATTTCCTACAAATACAAAAAGATAACTAAAAAATCCACCACAACAAATTACACACATCTACAACCTTGATCACAAGATTGTAGACACCATCAGCTCACTGCTTTCAAGAGTCTAACACATTAAAGTACTGCTGCCTCAATTCACTTTCGCACATTCTTGCTTCTCACACTTGTGGCATGTTCCATACATCAATCCATAACATCTCGACTTGTATTTATACCATCTTCAACCTTAGAAACATTCTCCAAGGTTGGCTATACACACTTCATATAACAAATTCAAATTAGGTCAGCAACTCAACATTCTCGCAATGGAAGAGAATGAGAGTGAACCAATACAATGCTTAACCAAGACCCAAAATAACATGTCGGATCAATCACACACTTCCTTAATTGATACTTATCCTTTGCATGATGTCTAGACGCCAGGTCGACCAAACCTAATGAAAACACAAATGAACTTTGAAGTACACATTTCTGTAATAAGAAGATAACATGTGGACCACATAACACACTTCACCATATATTGGAACAAATCTTAGATGCCTTCAGATTCATCTGTAGCAAATGCAACAAACTTCATACACAAAATACTTTCAATCAATCCATCTGGATTGTACAGCCACACACAGTAACTCTGAAACTCGTCTTCTGGAGCACCAAACCATGAACACCTTTGATAGAACACATATGACACCATTACAATCCATATACCGGATCCACAAGACTTGAAACAAACCAACGAAGGACTGCGGAGTAGATACATTTCTCCCAGCCCACAAACAAACAACTCTATCAAACCAGCTCACACACCGGTGAACACAACTTCTATTATTCATCAAACTGGAAGCTCTAATCTAGGATATATCACCCAAGGATTCCCATAAGCAACACTTCAAATCCGCACAAGCATACGATCAACATAGAAGAAATGCAAAGCACAAACCAAAGGACATTCTGAACACACACACAATTTTGTCTTCACTATTTCTCAAAAGCACCTCGTAACTCATCATATCAGCACATCTGCAACACCATAAAGATAGCTCCATGTACTCACAACATCTCGACAGTATCTCAACTATGCATGCACAACCTGTAATCACTTGTTTCCTTTCTCTACAACAACTTGTACTATGTTGAAATCAATGACAACACCATCATACTCACTCATACTTGCAACAATATTCATATGCAAAATTTCATTGTTTATATGTGCATGTGGGTGGGTAGGTTTCATAATGTATTTAGGGTTTGATATTTTTATATATTATTGCAATAATCTCTCTTTTAGAGCTTTGTGTGTATAAGGTCATGTTATTGTGTTCTTGTTTCCATGTTAGGGTTTTTTTCCATGGACCACACTCCTATTAGTATCCAATTTATAACCATTCAAGTCTGAATACATAATACGTTTTGCATCCATTGCAAAACCTAGCTTTTCACTCTAATCATTTTTCAACATGCTTCATTCATAGTCACTACACTCTTCATCATTTCAAAAGCTTGTTGAATTCCTCCACTCAATTGAAGGCATTGACATGAGTGTTCGAAGTAACGACTTCCATCATTTCTTGTTCCAATTTCTAGTTACATATTTATATACATACACGATCTTATAATGAGAATTTACATGTAATGTTTTTACATATTTTGCTATATAGATGTCCACACACACATATAATAGATATAGATATGTGTGTTTATATAGCTATACATGTATAAAGTTGTTCATAGCTATATATCTATATAAATAGTTGATATATGTAAACACATAGACACACACATATAAAATTTAATATAGATAGATGTGTGTGTGTGTGTGTGAACAACTATATTCATATGTGTACATTGTAACTCTAGCATTTATTGTAGACAACTTTTCACTATAATAATCTTTTGTATGTTCTACAATGTACCTATATTCTAGTTTATTTAGAATAATAAATGTCAAATTTTTATATTAATGGATTGAAGCTCATATTTGTTATAGTTTTGAAGATATATGTATAATTCAAAATTTTTGTCTATGGTATTTGTTTCTTAGCACAAGTGTATCATACTTAGACCATTGAATGTGGAATTGTACTATGAATTTGTGTTTGGTAACACATTGCCACTATTTGGATATTTTCCCTAATGGCTACTACTTGGATTATCTAAAGTCTAACTATGCAATTGTATATGTATTTTTATCATTATGTAAATGTGTTTTAATAAGATTGTAAATAAATTTTTTTGTTGTACATGCATTGCTGGGATATTTTTAAATTTTTTTGTTACTACCTATGTGTAGGCATGTGAGAATGATGAGAGGATTATATATAGATTAATTGGAGGACTTGTGAAACATTTTTGGTGGATACTAGTTAAAATTCACAACAAGATCATTCAAATTGTAAGAATAGGTAGAGAACTCAAAATCAAATTTTGATCTAATTTACATATAATATCTTTTTCTTGAAGCCATAAATTATGATTGAAATAAATTGAAACATAATTTTAAAATTTTACCATTACACTTATCTAATATTTCCATTGCTCCCACTTAAAATATGCTAATAGTGAATACAAGTTGAGATGACCTTCTAATGTTAAATCATTTTTCTTCTCTTTGGATTGACATCTTCTCTATTTCTTTTTGTTGATTATCTTGTCAAATAAAGTAAGTATCAAATACTTTCATACAATTTTATTTATCATATGTAATATCTTTTAACTTTAGTATGTTGCGAAAAATGGTATTTTATTAAGATTATATATATTTTAAATACCCATTATTCTTTAATAAAAATAATATCATTCTTTCCAAAACAATTTGGGTATCCACCAAAATACTTGATTTAAGAAGAATATAATCTTTGCAAGATGAATCACTAACTACATTTTAAGAATAATGAAAGGTTTTTTTCTATATTCATGTCAATGAATTGAATTTCCAAGCTATTTACAAATATTATATTGATTACATCACAAATTGAAAAATATTTTAAGGAAAGGTTAATTGTTTGCATTGGTGGCCTTATATCATATTGTATGTCAATGAAATTTATCCCACACATTCTCCTTTATATAAATATATTCATATGTATGGACATTCATATATATAATATTTATATTAATTTTTAGTTTTGATATACTATGTATTTAATACATGTAGAAAATTGTGATCTACATTTGAGATTGTTATTGTAAAAATTATTTTCTATGAATTTAGAGGTGATCAAATATATGTGAGGTTGATTTTTTTTTTATAACAAATATTATGAATGAAAATGCAACATACAAAGACTAAAAAATACTCATACATCAAATTAACATGATATTGAGTCTTTAAGAGTATGCATTGTTTGATTCATATATGTTTTGTATCCAACATTTTTTTTGTCATACTTCACAAGAAGGAAACACTAAATCAATTCTCAACAAGTTTATTATGTGTATTGTTTCCATATGGACTAGCTATTTCAAATTTTAGGGTGTTGACGATGAATAATGTTAGAACAACAAAGTGTTATTGTTTGTTGGACAATGTGTAATGATAGTTTGTAATATTTGATAGAGGATGGGATGGCCAATGATACACTTGATACTATAAAAAAATATTTTAATGGTATCGGTTGTAAGCTTGCTTGAATTTTCATTGTACAAGATTGTGAAGTTTGATACTTATGAATACATGCCCATTTTGTTGATATCGATGTTGTAGACATCTAATTTGATCACTTCCATATGATCAAACACGTCTCCTTAGTCATCCGGCTGTTTATCCCCTTTGTTAGTATTAATCAAATCATTTGATTAATTAATACCTTGCATCTTACATAAGGGTCCTAAAGTATTTAATTTAATAAATACTTTACCCCTCTTCCTCCTCTAAATTAAATAAATATACCATTTTATTTAATCTAGTCATATTCCCCTTTTGGAATTAAAATTCATTTTTTAATTCCTCTTTTCTCTCTCATGGTCACATCCTTCAACT
The DNA here is from genome assembly GCA_007258455.2 of Sequoia sempervirens. Classification (NCBI taxonomy): domain Eukaryota; kingdom Viridiplantae; phylum Streptophyta; class Pinopsida; order Cupressales; family Cupressaceae; genus Sequoia; species Sequoia sempervirens. The sequence goes on along the minus strand of VDFB02004691.1, from coordinate 243,363 downwards.
TTTGCAAGTTGGTCTCTAATCCATCTTAATTACTTCATCTTCTTCTAATTAACTAGGGTTAGCATGTGCACACCCTTAATCATCATTAGGATCACATCCTCCATAATCCCCCACTTGCTTCTAATGAGTCATTAGTCCATCTAACTAAGTACTTGCACAACCTTAATCATTTGGTTAGTCTATCCTAATCCTCCTCCCATTTATGGCATGTGTCTTTAAGTCAACCTTATTAAAGGCTTTCTCCTTTTGGGCAAGGCACTCCACTTCCCCATGTGAATTTTTAATTCACCTTTTAATCCCCCAATGCACCCAAAAGGAATTTTTAATTCCTTCACTTCTTCCCACATGTCCTTCACTTATTCTTTATTCTTCCCCATCTCCCCATGAGAATATTTGAGGAATTTTTAATTCCTCACATGTCCTCTCACCCACATGGGGACAAAGACCTCCTTTATGAGGAGATCTTGTCCAATCCCAAGGTACTTTGTACCCCCTCCATGTCATGTACTTCTCTTACACCTCATGTCCACCTCATCTTTCTTAAGCCTCTCCCCATGCCACATGTCAAGATGTGAGGGCTTGTGAGTTATCAACTCACCTTAGCCCTACATCTTGATCATTTGGCTCAATCTTGGCCATCCATCTCTTATAGGAATTCTCAAAATTCCTATAAATACCCCCTCTTTTCTCTCATTTTAGAGGAGATCATTTTGCTAGCCAAACTCTTGCAATTTTATTTCTCAATCTATACTTAGCCATTTTCATGCTTTCATCCATTTCCATCCATCTTCACATCCTCATCTAGTTTGCATATCTTGCCATCCAAGGAGCATACACATCAAAGATCGAAGGGCCAACCAAAGGATCGATTCGAGACAAGGTATAATGTTCCATTTGTTGCTTTTATCTTGTGTTGTTTCCAACTTAGGCTAATCTTGAGGTGTAGGTTGTTTTGGTGTTTATTTGCACTCTTTAGTTTGTTGCTCGTTTTCCTAACGCATTTATTCGACTATCACATTTCCCGCGCCCGTTGGTCTTTTTCTTTCACGTTTGTTATTTTTTGCATTTTGCGGGGTTAGTTCTGAGTGGCGGACCTGTCCCTTCAGTGGCTGACCTGTCCCTTCAGTGGCGGACCTGTCCCTCCAGTGGCGAACCTGTCCTACTGTGGTGGACCTGTCCTTACAGAATGGCGAACTTGTCTTTACAGAGTGGTGGACCTATCTTCACAGAGTGGCAGACCTGTCCTCACAAAGTGGCGGACCTATCCTGCTTTGGTGGACCTGACCTCCCGAAGGTGAAATTTTAAGTTTTTACCAATCGTCCTTTGGTAAACTAGGCACATAGTTTAATTAGAGGGGTCAACAAACCTTGTTTGGTGTGCTTGTGGAAGGCTATTTGATGTATCCAATCCCCTTGCGCCATTTGGCGATCCTAGGTGACGAGAAATCGTAGCTTTCCAAGTCCTTTGAGTCACCCCATTTTTATTTTCTTAGTGGGACCTGCTTGGGGATTTCATCACCCCAAGGGATGATTCCAACCACGCATACTGGCGGGGTATATAAAGTGGGAAGAGTGAAAGTTGTACCTCAATCCAACCACATTGTAATTGGCGAAGTGTCGGGATGACGTGAAGAGTTGGTCTGAGCCTTTAGTATCTCGCTAAGGTTCCTTACTCACGCTTGTAACGGGTTGGTGTTCACGGTTTGGGCCTCACGTACCAAGTGTATATCGAGGACTCCTTAGCAACCATGTTCATCCTAGAGTAGAAGACTTTGTTGGCCATACCCATCTACTAATCTTAGGGTTGCGCTGTCTGAATTGTCTTTCTCGTGCAAAACCAGTCATTATTAGTGTTTGCTATATTTTGGGTCCTTTTCCTTACCCATCCATCAAAACATCAAGCTTAAACTTATCCTTTGGTGGACCTGTCCTTATCCTTTGGCGGACCTATCCTTATGTTGTGGCGGACTTGTCCTAATGCTGTGGCGGACCTATCCTTATGCTGTGGCGGACCTATCTTAATGCTGTGGCGGACCTGTCCTTATGCTGTGGTAGACTTGTCCTAATGCTGTGGTGGACTTGTCCTAATGCTGTGGCGGACCTAACCTTATGTTGTGGCAGACCTGACCTTCGACCAGCCTATATTATCACTTGGCACTCCTTGTCTCTCTGTTTTGAACATCGATACGACCATTCATCATCCAAAACAAACATTTGAATGTCTGTTCCGAGTCTTCATCCCCTTGTTCTAAGGGTCATTTATTCTAAGCACTCTTTTGCTTATTTCGAGAGTCATTCATCTGTCCTGAGATGCTCCCCATCTGTCCCAAATCCACTTTCATCTCCGATCTCCGCTATTCCATATAAACCCTGTTGGAGTTGTCATCTGAGTTGACTTAGGTGTTCATCCCTAATCATAATCATCATAACTGACTTAGGATCGCTATTCGTCTTAGGTTGGTCATCCTTCTTGACCCAATCAATCCGCTTCTATCTCAAGTTGGATTCGGTGTCGTTATCATACATCTACCCATCAATCAAACACCTAGTGTTACCAAGGATCCTTATTAAACTCGGTTGTGGGTTTCGGTCTTCATCATATTTATCATCAAATCAATCTTAATCATCAGATCAATCCAACCCCTCACATCATCAAATCTATCTGGATCAAGATCCAAAACCTAGACTAATCCAATGTCTACCAATCAATCCAATCCGATTTCATCAAATCAATCCACGTCGGTTTGACTGATCGTCATCAGCTAATCTCCCATCAAATTGAATCAATCTTTCATCATCCAAGTCTTTCTAATATTTTGATCCATCTCATCATCTTGCATGCCCATTCAGACTCGATCACAGGCAAAGAAAATGGCCGACCAACAAGCCCTGAATGCCCAATCAAACAACCCTCAAGATCCCACCAACACAGTCAACATCTCATCAGATCCTAACTATGGTGCTAACATCCCTCACAATCCCCACAATGGCACCTCATCACAATCCAATGTGGATGGCCAAAACACGTCACCACCTGGGGAGGAAAACATGGCTGATCAACCTGAGCTCACATTCGAGGAACACTTCAGTAACCCTGTCAATGCACAAATGACAGAACGCCTTCTCGAAAAACATGGCGACAAAATCTTGGCTCACTTGATTGAAAAAGGTGTCAAGCTGTCGTCAGGCGTCAACTTATCCAAGTATGGCACCTCCACATCTAATGTACCCCAAGGTTCACATGACATCCCCAGTAGCTCGTATGTCCCCAACGTTCCTTCCATAGAAGGTTGGCATCAACCTGAATTCGGAAACGCTGTCTTGTATCCTATTAGCAATCCCACACATCCCACCATCTCAGTCACAGGAACACCCCAAACCATTGATCCCAATGATCCTTTTTCCTATAGCATGCCGCAAAATGTCCCACAACTGCAACCACTAATGCTACTGGCACCACTCCCCTCAAACCCGCCTCCTGTCAACACTGGGGGCAGCCCTTTCGCTACCTTGCCCCCACCTCCTGGGGCTAAAAATCCTCCACCATCATCATTCGTACCCCAACAACCGCCCCAATCCAACATCCCTCCACCATCATCATTCATACCCCAACAACCGCCCCAATCCAACATCCCTCCACCATCGTCATTCATACCCCAACAACCATCCCAATCCAACATCCCTCCACCATCATCATTCGTATCCCAACAACCTCCCCAATCCTATGCTCCCACTAGTCCTCAACAACCTCCCTCACAAAATATCTCAACCGCACCTCGACCTCAACAACAACCATTGGTCAATCCCCTATTTTCAACACAACCATCGTAGCATCAACCACAAGGAAATCAACCTCAGCCTTCAACCTCGGCCATATCTCCATTCCTTGCCTCCATCTTACGCCCACAAGTGCAACCATCATATAACATCCCATCTCGTCCAACACAGCCACCAACAATACACCAACAACCACCCCATCATTACAATTATTATAGCCAGCAACAATATCAACAACAACCATCTTATGTGACCTCGCAACAGTCACATCAGCATCCCCAATATCCCCAAACCAATCAACAACACCTTCTCCATACTTCCCAACAGTACACCACCCATAACTACCTGACCAATCCATATCCAGCCTCGCAACAACAACCTCTTTATCAACATGGTCCCTTGGCGTATCAATAGGGGATACTGCCTCCTCATTATCCATACAACCATCCCCAAGCATCATCTCAGAATCCACAATTGTCCTACCATCAATACCTGTCCAACACACTGGCCAATGCGGACATACTAGAAATCAAAGCCACTTTGAAAGATCTCCAGGCAGGGACTGGCAAACAATCGTTCAAGTTTGAAGATATATGCCCATATCCGTTTGATCCCTCCATCTCATTGATTCCTTTCCCCAAACATTTTGAGATGCCAAAGTTTGACATATATAAGGGGAACAAAGATCTTAAGGCCCACTTGCAGGAGTTTTACTCCCAGTGTCAAGAAGTCATCCACAATGACAACTATCTCTTGCGCTTGTTCCCCTGAAGTCTGGCAAGCAACGCCCTAGGGTGGTTCATGACCCTCGAAAAGGGATCCATAAAATCTTTTACAGACCTGTCAGAAAAGTTTGTCTCCTACTTCTCCTTCAATTTGGAGAAAGACATTGATACCTTGGATCTCCTCGAAGAGAAACAACGTGAAGGGAAAACCTTTACTAACTACCTCCAAAGGTGGCGTGCCCTAGCAAGCCGAATGAAAACCCCTTTGAAAGAAAAGGACATGGTCACCCTTTTCGTGGAGAAATCTCATCCCGACATGGCTCATAATTTTAGATTACATTGTGTCACCACTTTCGCGGAGGTAGTAGAGAAGGGACCCATCCTTGAGCGTGCCTTGTTGCCAAGGGGCACGTCAAAATCTATAATCAAGAAAAGGAAATGTCATTCAACGACAAGCCGCATTTTTGAAACAAGAACAAAAATGCAGTAAATGATGGTGTTACTGATACTAAACATGTCCATGTGGCCAACACATCCCAGAGACAACAACAATCCACACCTAATGTCATATCTATGCCACAGGGTACACCCCGTCCTCCTCAATAATCCAATCAAAATGACCAAGGGAACACCAAACGCTAGTATGCTCAACTAGGAGAACCTTTGAGCATCGTCTTCAATAAGCTGTTACAGATCAACTATCTGATCACGTACCCTGTCACCAAGCCACTCGACGAATCTAAACCTAAGCCCGCATGGTTTAGGGAAAATGAATATTGTGAGTTCCATAAAATCAAAGGGCACTCTTTGAATAAGTGTTAGGGTCTGAAAAACTATGTCCAAGATCTCATAGATCCAAGTGATATCAAGGTTGACCCCAGTCAAGCTCCGTCGTCCAATGCTCAATTGCAGATATATCAAAATGCCTTTCCGAACCATAATCAAGGCCCGAGCACCTCCAACAGTAATCCTCAAAACAACAGCACAAATAACGTGAGCTATAAGAATGTACCCCTCAATTACGAGGGTATTATTCATTACATTGAGCAGGTAGAACCTCGTGTATCCATGATACATGTCAAAGCTAAAGACCCTCAATGTGTTGTTACTACACGACGAGCCCGCATCACTGTTCCTATAGCCTCTGCACCCGCCCCATCAACTCCTATAAGCTCTCAGTACAACATCCTTGATCACTTAAGAAAGACCCCTGCTTGTATATCCATTTTGGATTTGCTTAAGTCTTCCCTGGTGCATCAAGAAATCCTCAATAGAGCCCTGCAAGAAACCCATGTGCCAAATGATATCAACCCCACACAATTCCAAGCTTTGGTGGGACACTTGGCTTTGTCTCATCACCTGCACTTTAGCCAAAACGATATGCCAAACATCGATGTCAATCATAATCGCCCCTTACATATTGAAGTCACGGTTGCCTGTCATAAAATAAAAAGAGTCTTGGTAGATAATGGTTCTGCCCTCAACTTGTGCACTCTAAAATTCATAAAACAGGTGGGGTATACTCAAGTGGATTTAAGTAATCAGATCATCACAATCAAGGCGTATGATAATGCAGAAAGGAATTCAGAGGGATCATCAATCTTCCGGTCCAAGTGGGACTTGTGGTTAAGTACATTACCTGCCATGTCCTTGATCTGGACTTGCCATATAATCTCCTCCTCAGTCGTCCATGGCTCCATGCTATGCAAGCCATCCCCTCCACCTACCATCAGTGCCTAAAGTTCCCAGTCAATGGACAAGAAGTCACCATCTATGCCGACCCCCAACCATTTGAATATTGTCGCGCTTTAGAAGCATCATTTCCCCATTTACATTATTGTCCTGGGGTTGAAATGGGGGCATCCCAGTCATCATCCGCTAATCCCCTCTCCACTGCGATAACCACTCCATCCTCCACCACTGATCCTACAGTCACCAAAGTCCAGATCATTGACAAAGGGTGTGGCGAGTACGAAATGCATACTACTCTTAATGTAGCAACCATGCCACCGTCACCACATGAGTATGGTCAACCTTCGCAAGCTACTCCAAAGGAAGAAAATACTGTCACCTTCAGTGGTAAGAACATCCCTACCACCACTTTCAGATCCCCAAGTGTCAAGATAGATGCACCAAAAGAAGACATAAGCCAATGGGTCTACCGAGAAGAGCCCGAACTAGAAACTCCTCTAAAGGAATATTTTCAAGAAAAGTACCCCTGGCCAACAAAGTTCGTGGAAAAACATAACTATCAAGGCAGGGGCCTAGGAAAAGAAGAACAAGGGCGGTTGCAACCCATTGATACATCTCAACTACCAAAAAACATAGGCATTGGGTATGACAGAAAGCAGAAAGCCCCTGAAACATCGTCTAATGCTTCCAATAGTGTCGCTGTGGACAATGGCTCATTGGAAGACATACTCGAGGAGGAATCCATCATACATGCGTACGATGACGTCGATCATGCCGATCTATCATCCATTTTCGAATGTTTATCCATCTGCACTATTAACCTATCCCTTTGTCACCCTAAGCTTATTGATTGGGACCTACGTACTAGCACACCTGTCAGTGTGTCTACGGATACATATGTCAACCTCATGGGATTGGGGGAGGATGAACACTCCAGTCGCAAAAATAAGAATAAGAAAGGTAAAAAACGGTCATCTAGTAAAAACCTCACTGAGGCACTTCCTGACCTTGAAAAAGTAAAAATAAAGGACGCATCTGATGGTGAAAACCTCAAAGAGGCGCTGGAAGATGGAGATGTTCATCTTCCCCTTATGGGAACTCAGTTATGTGCCCGATCATCTATTCTGATTGAAGAAACTCAAGAAGTTAATCTAGGAACTGCTGAAAGACCTAAAATCACCTATGTAGCTAGGTCACTCTCAGAGCAAGAGTATCCGGTCATCGTGCAACTACTCCAAGAGGGAATCATTAACTTTGCTTGGTCATACTCAGACATGCCAGGCTTAGAACTCGCTTTAGTGGTTCATCACTTAGACATTCGCCCAGACGCCAAGCCTGTCAAACCAAAGCTCCGCAAGATGCATCCGCAGGTCGCATTATTGGTCAAAAGGGAATTGGAGAAGTTACTAGAGGCAGGCTTTATCAGACCAATTGACTACTTTGAGTGGATCTCCAATATAGTTCCAGTTGCCAAACCAAATGGAGACATTCGGGTCTGCACGGACTTCAGGGATCTTAACAAAGCCTGCCCAAAAGATGACTTCCCCCTGCCTAACATTGACATGTTGGTCGACCTGACAGCAGGACATGAGATTTTATCCCTTATGGATGGCTTCTCTAGTTATAATCAGATCCGAATCGCACCTAAGGACCAACATAAGACTGCCTTCACAACTCCTTGGGGCACTTTCTGTTACAATGTTATGCCCTTTGGTCTCAAAAATGTGGGGGCAACATATTAGAGGGCAATGACAGTCATCTTCCATGACCTCATACATATCATCATGGAGGATTATGTTGACAACCTATTAGGAAAATCCAGAACATGAGCAGGGCATCTTGCCATCCTGAAAAAGATATTTGAGCGATTAGAACACTACAGATTGCGGTGAAATCAAAAAAAATGTGTCTTTGGGGTCACGTTAGGGAAGTTGCTGGGTTTCATAGTCTCTCGTAGAGGCATTGAGGTCGATCCTGCCAAGGTAAAGGCTATCCTGGACATGCCACCTCCGCCCAATCTCAAACAGTTAAGAAGCCTCCAGGGGAAGATGCAGTCCATCCGTCAATTCATAGCCCAGCTGGCAGATAAGTGCTAGCCATTCACTCATCTCCTGAAAAAAGATTTCACCTTTCGATGGAACCAACAGTGTCAGATGGGCTTCGATAAAATTAAGGAATATTTAGCTCATCCACCGATATTGATGCCACCTATTCCCAGCAAACCCCTCTTACTTTACATCTCCGCCACTTCAGTCGCGCTGGGGGCATTGTTGGCACAACATGATGAGTCGTCGAAAGAGAGGGAAATCTACTACATCAGTCAGACATTGGTTGGCTATGAGCTAAACTACTCCCCCATGGAAAAAGTCTACCTTGCACTCGTCTTCAGCACCCAGAAGCTCCGACATTACATGCTTAGCCATCTAGTTAAATTAATTGCCAAAATCAATCCATTGAAGTATCTGTTATCTAGAACCACTCTAACTGGCCGCATGGCTAAGTGGGTCATGCTCCTCAGTGAATTCAACATAGAATATGTGGACCGCAAGGCTATTAAAGGATAGATAATTGTAGATCAGTTAGCAAAGGCTCCTTTAGTTGATACTCATCCATTGATCCCAGAATTCCCTGATGAAGAAGTCTTCTCCGTTGATGAGACCCCCACGTGGACACTGTATTTTGATGGATCATATACACATAATGGATCGGGGGCAAGAATTTTATTAGTTACCCCTCAGGGTGACTACATTCTGAGGTCATTCAGGATAGCATTCCCATGTACCAACAATATGGCAGAATACGAAGCTCTCCTCACCGGCCTCAAAATTGCAAAATAGTGGCACATAACCCAATTGAAAGTCTTTGGTGATTCTTTGCTAGTCATTAGACAAGTTAATGATGAGTTCCTAACCAAGGATGATAAGCTGTTATCCTACAAGTGCATGGTGGATGATTTCAAGAAATATTTCACCTCTATACAGTTTGAACAGATTCCTAGGGTACGAAACAAAGTAGCTGATGCGATAGCCACTATTGGATCCCTGTTGGACATGCCCAAAGACCGAGCAGAATGTGAGTTTCTTGTAGAACAACTTTTAATCCCAACATATGATATCCCTGAGATTGACATGATGTGCGAAATTGTGGGTCCCACCTCCCCATGGTACCAAGACATCTACACCTACCTCCATGATAACATTATACCCCCAGATCTTACACGTAATCAACGCAAATCCTTCGTTCATCGCTCTTCTTGATACATCATCGTCAGTGATACGCTTTATTGTCATGGGTATGATGGAATCCTCCTTAGATGTCTGAATGAGACCGAAGCCCGTGCCACACTAACAGAGGTACATGGCAGTGTTTGTGGAGCACATTCAAATGGTATGGCTCTGGCCAAAAGGATCCTACGAGCTGGATATTATTGGCCTACATTGGAACACAATGCTTGCGAGTTTGTGAAAAAGTGTCTTCCATGCCAACAACATGCAGATTTAATTCATGCCCCAACACAAGATCTTCAGCCCCTCCTGGCACCATGGCCATTTTCTTAATGGGGTTTTGACTTAATTGGCAAGATTTACCCACCATTATCTGACGGCCATACATTCATAATTACCGCCACTGAGTATTTCACCAAGTGGGTGGAGGCAATGCCCCTTTCACAAATCACCAACACTCAGATTTCCAAATTCATCCTTTACCATATTCTTTGCAAATATGGTATCCTGTCCACCATCCTCTCTAACAGTGGAAAGCCCTTCAAAAACCAAGCCATGAAACACCTCTGTGACACCTTCCATATCCAGCACCGTTGGTCAATGCCTTATTACCCTCAGGGTAATGGTCAGGCAGAAGTGACCAACAAAACCCTTATCCGTATTCTCAAAAAGGTTGTCAATAACATTGGACGAGATTGGCACCTTCATATTCATCCTGCCCTCTAGGCATATCACACATCCATCCACACCCCGACAGGCGCCACCCCCTACTCTTTAGTGTATGGTGCTGAAGCCATCTTGCCAATCGAAGTTGAACTTCCATCATTGAGGATCTCTCTGAAGAATCTTATCAGCGAAGAGGATGCTCGGGTTGCACGGCTTGCACAGCTGGAATTACTGGATGAACGAAGAATAAAAGCCTATGATCATCTGCAAGCATACCAAAATTGCCTCAAACGTAACTACAATAAGAAGGTTCGTCCTTGGCAATTCCAGGTGGGTGAGCTTGTTCTTAAGGAGAACCAGCGCACTTAGCAAGACCAAGATAAGAAAGGAAAATTTGAGGCAAATTGGTTGGGACCCTATATTATAGCCGCCAAATATGGATCTGGGGCATACAGGTTGACTACTCTTGAAGGAGAACCCCTTGACGAGCCCATCAATATCATGCATCTCAAGAAGTTCTATGCCTAAATCTGCTCGGTTACCCCACCTAATCAAAAATCAAAAAATCAAAATAAAAAAAAAGTCAAAAATCAAAAAGTCAAAAAATCAAAAAGTCAAAAAATCAAAAAAGTCAAAAATCAAAAAAAGTCAAAAAATCAAAAAAGTCAAAAAAAAATCAAAAAATCAAAAAAGTTAAAAATCAAAAGTCAAAAATCAAAAATTTAAAAGAACAAAAAAGTCAAAAAAAGTCAAAAAATCAAAATCAAAAGTCAAAAATCAAAATCAAAAAAAAAAAAAAGTCAAAAATCCAAAAAATAGTCAAGAGAAATAAATTCGTCCTCTGGTGAAAACCACCTCTTGGTGGCACCTTGGATAAGTGTGGATGGTGAAAACCTGGTAACAGGCGTCATCCATAGAGGGCTTAATCATTATCTACCTGACATCCTCGTTATTTTATGCCTTCATCCGCACTATTGTCCTCACCCATCCCATCCTAGGCCGCTTGATAAATATTGATTGAGCATTGGACGACCCATCTAGCCTATCCCCTATTCCTGAGCTTTTTAGTATCCCACTCTGAGCTTACGTCATTCGTTCCCTTCGTTGTTATATCTGTGTCATCATGTAGGATCATCCATTGTGTTGATCTTCACCTAGATCTTGTCTTATCGCGTCTATCAGTCGAACTACGTTGCCCCTGCACTGTCACGTAGGCAAGGTTGATCATTCGACTCATCCCCTGGGGCGTTTGTCCATCATCATTGGTCACCATTTGTCTTATTTTCGCTTTATCCATGGTCTTTTCTGGAACTACGAGGGTTTTGCACTTTCACATAGGCAAGACTAATCTATGATCACCCCCGAGCCCCTAGGTCTGTAGGTTATGTCAGTCTTTTGTTCTTCATCATCAAGTTATGCCCCCATCTAACCGGTTCTTAATAAACAAAAATCCCTCGTGTTACAAGATCTTGTCCCTAGATAACATCCCGCGTCAACTAGGTCATTCTAATTTAGCATCCATCTTTAGTCTCAACAGGATGAATCCTTCCTAGCAGACCTCGTCAATCTCATCCATCACCTTGATCCTATGGCAAAGGACCTGTTGTCTTGATTGTGATCTCTTGATGCTTTTGAATTTTGTTTATCATTTGGGGTTCCTTCCCATCACTTGTCAGGGTCACCTTGGTCCACCATACCATGGCGTGCCTTGACTTGCTGACATGGGGGCATACCTTGATCGTTTGTTTTGACTGTTGTCTTCTCAGTTTTCCCTCATGAGACCCACCATGATCTCTAAGGTCTTGTGTTACGCGGGGACAACTTTGTGTGTTTGTGGTTATTTCAATACCAAACCCGACCGACGTTATCACAACATCGGGGTGTTGGGATAACCTTCTTGTTTGCTATGTTTGTTTCATGCATAGAGTACCCATTCACCTTGATCTTCCATATCAAGGTACTTAGTATCCTATGCTATAGTAAAAATCAATGCTCCAAAGATGGCAAAATCTCATTTTCACTGCATTTTCACCACTTTGCATGCACCCTTCGTTTTTATCATTACCATGACTTGTGATTTCGGTTGTGCAAGCACTCTCGTTCTTTTCTTTCTCTTGAGTCCTCTTCCTCTCAGGATATTAATGGTTTTTTTGGCAAATGCACTCTTCCATATGCCTATCACCTATCTGCATTCTCATGACGGTCTTTATTGACACTTAAGTGCATTATAAACATTTACCTTTCATTCGTATTCCACTTAAACATGTGCATCCATAAATCATAATCATAAAAACATACATCATAAAAACCTACATAAATCGTAAAAGCATAGACCATCCATCCATATAAACATGTGTATATATATGAAACCACATCATGAATCATCCCATATAGCCGCATAAAAAGAAATATCATGCATAATGTCAATAAAGGCCATCGTATAATCAAACTAATAAACATCCCATCATAATACAATACATCCCCATCATATATCGCCTAATAAGATACAAAATCCAAATATGTAGATCACCTCTGACCTCTTGCAACATGGACAAACCATCCATCCTATATCTACCAAAAATAACCAATTTCCT